>PYXC01000366.1:60000-90000 GCA_015244755.2 Tenualosa ilisha
GTTTGTGTGTGTGTGTGGTGTGTGTGTGTGTGTGTGTGTGTGTGTGTGTGTGTATGTGCATTATATCTGGTCTGTTGTGTGTGTGCGTTTGTGTGTTATGTTACATCTGGTCTGTAGTGTTTGTGTGTGTGTGTTTGTGTGTGTTATATCTGGCCTGTAGTGTGTGTGTGTGTTTGTGTGTATGTGCATGTGCGTGTGTGTGTGTCCTTCTGTGAGTGTGTAAGGGGAGGGGTGTTTCTGTGTGTTATGTGTGGTCTGTAGTTGTCTCTGTGTGTGGTGTGTGTATGTATGTAGTGTGTGTGTATTTGTGTGTGTGTATGTGTGAGTGTGTGTGTATGTGTGAGTGTGGGTGTATGTGTGTGTACTTTCTTATGTTGTCTATTTTGTCTCTCCCCCCTCTTTTCCTCTATCTGTGTATGTGTGTATGTAAGTGTGTCCGCGCGCGTGTGTGTTTGTGTGTGTGTCTGTGTCTGTCTGTTTGCGTGCGTTATGTCTTGTCAGTGTGTGTGTGTTTGTGTGTTATGTGTGGTCTGCAGTGTGTTTGTGTGTGTGTGTGTGTGTGTGTGTGTGTGTGGTGTGGTGTGTGGTCTGTAGTGTGTGTTTGTGTGTGTGTACTCTCTTATGTTCTCTCTTTTGTCTCTCCCCCTTTTCCTCTATCTTTGTGTGTGTGTGTGTCTGTGTAAGTTTGTGTGTGTGTGTGTATGTGTGGTGTGTGTGTGTGTGACTGAGTGACTGTGTTGTGAGTGTGTGTGTAACTGTACGTTCACACCAGAAGCGACCAAGCGACCAGAGCGACGGAAGTCATTATTTCTCTATGGGAGAGTCGGCAAATGGGGCCGAACAAAGCGAATTTGCCGGCAGCCAAATCGACCTGGGCGACCAGAGCGAAAAAGAAAAGTTAAAAGTCAGTTAACTTTATGGTAATGAGCTATGACGCGGTTCGGCGGATACCAATCGGAATACATAGATTTACCAACGTCCAACAATCAGGTGGGTTCGAGGAAACAAACGGTGTAACTTTAGTTCCTAGTTCCTACTTTGTATTAAAAATGGCAACGGAGAAGCTCATCAGCAGTGGCAGCCTATCCGGTCCTCTACGACCCAACCCTGTTTTGCTACAGGGATGCAAAGAAAAAAGTGAAGCGTGGGAGAAAATTGCGGAGGTAGTGGGGTGGAAATATGAATGTTTTTCAGCAGTCAGTGCATGTAGACGTTTTATACTCTTTTATTCCTTTATTAACCAAACATGTCAAAGTTCAAGTACATCGATGTTTTGCCCTACGCATACATCACCGCTTTCACAACTGTTGGTCGGGGAAGCTTTTTTTTGGCTGCGGCCCTTTAAATGACTAACATTCCAATGATACGTCATGAGTGAACAAAGCGAACTCAACAGCGAAGCTTCTTCAGCGACCTCGCGACCTAGTCGCTTTGGTCGCTTGTGGTGTGAACGTACAGTAAGTGCGTGCATGTGTGTGTCTGTGCGTGTGTGTAGTTAGTGTGTGTGTGTGTGTGTGTGTGTGACTGAGTAACTGTGTTTGTATGTGTGTGTGTGACTGAGTAACTGTGTTTGTGTCTGTGTGTGAGTGTGTGTTTCTGTGCGTGTGTGATTGCATGTGTGCATGTGTGTGTGTGTGTGTGTGGTCTGATGTGTGTGTTTGTGAGTGTATATGTGTGTTTGTGTGTTATGTGTGGTCTGTAGTGTGTTTGTGTGTGGTGTGTGTGTGTGTGTGGTCTGTAGTGTGCGTGTGTGTGTGTGTGTGTTTATTATCTGGACTGTAGTGTGTCTGTGTTATTTGTGAGTGTGTCTGTGTTTGTGTGTGTGTATGTTACATATGGTCTGTTGTGTGTGTGTATGTGTGTGTGTTATATCTGGCCTGTAGTGTGTGTGTGTGTGTGTGTGTGTGTGTGTGTGTGGTCTGATGTGTGTGTGTGTGTGTGTATGTGTGTGTGAGTGTGTGTGTGAGTGTGTGTGTGTGTGTGTGTGTGTGTGTGTGCTGTCATATTTTCTCTTTTGTTTCTCCCCCGTCTTTTCCTCTATCTGTGTTTGTCTGTGTGTGTGTATGTGTCTGTGTCTGTGTGTGTGTGTGTGTGTGTATGTGTGTGCGTCTGTGTCTGTGTCTGTCTGTGTCAGTGTGTGTCTGTGTGTGTGTGTGTGTGTGTGTGTGTGTGTGTCTGTGTCTGTTTATGTTTGTGTGTGTTATATCTGGTCAGTTGTGTGTGTGGCAAATCAAAAAAAGGTACTTTAACTAGCACTCGCAACAATGCTGTTCATCAAGACCTTACACCGGAGACAACCTTCCTCCTCACAGCGCACCCCCCCGACCAACTGAGCTGCCCTGACTAAATACACCCTCCCATCAAGTCCTAATTGCCTCAAATGGGGTAACAGGGCTGAACTACCCAAAAGGGGAGCTCTCTTCACAAAAGTACATATAACACAAACAAAACTCAAACAAAAACATTTGGAAAAAATATACAAAATGACAATGACAAAATATCGTTCAAAACACCTAAATATGAATCCCAAACATTATTCAACAACACCCTATGAACATACAGTGGTTGAATAGCGACAACAAACACCCCTGTGCAGCGAATGCAGAGCTCCTTCCGCTATGGGACAGCTGGATGGGACACCAGGAAGTGTGAGTAAATGTTTGCTAGTATTTTATGGATGAAACAGAAGTATAAGTGCGAAATGGATGATGTTATAGTGGGTACCCCTATCTGTAGACAGGACAGAGCATATCAAACAGGTTAACACTGCAAAGATACATCAAGCGTAACACATCGCGACCGACCAAACAATTGGTGGGGATCACACATAAACACAGAGTCGGCAGTAAACCTCGGTTGGGAACCCCAAACACCAAGCACCCAAAACACATGATCCCCTTAACTGTACATGCAATGCAAAAAGAGATGTCCATAAAGAGTGATTGGGAAGGAGAAATGCCGTGTGTGTGTGTGTGGATGCGTGTATGCAAATTTTTTACAGATATCATGAACTTCTAGCTTTACTCATTATGGCAAACATGGTCAAAAATGATTCCATAATGGTACAGTGTTGCCTCAGGGCAACGTACAGTTTTTTGTTATTTACTAAACTATGTATGATTATACTTTTAGTAAACTTATTGAAAATACTTCTCTACTTATCAGTGAAGGAGGTTCAGATTTTTTGAAGAGGATTTGATTGATGAAATGTGGTGAAAAACACACTTTCAGAGAGAGGAAATGTGACGATCTGCAACATGGGTGCATGTGCTCAAAAAGGACTCAAAATCTCTACCTGTGGGGCATGTGACCACCAATCTGCCTCCCCATTGGCTTGTAAAGGGTTAGGGGTTTTGTAAAGGGGTATACACCACCCACAGGGGTGCCTCATTTTTTTATTACAAGGTGAAAAAGTCCATGTTGCCTCAAGGCAACACCGTACCATAGAGGGTTAACTGTACATACAATGCAAAAAGAAATGTCCATAAAGAGTGATTGGGAAGGAGAAATGCCGTGTGTGTGTGTGTGGATGCGTGTATGCCAGTCAGTGTATATGCCCGCGGGACAAGTCTCTCTCTCCCTCTCCCTCTCCGCCTTTACGTTAGCGCAGCAAAAAGTCAGATAAGTCCATGACGGTGAGAAGGGGGATATTTTAGCTTCTCACAGTGTGGTCCGTAGTGTGTGTGTGTGTGTGTGTGTGTTATATCTAGTCTGTAGTGTGTATGTGTGCGTGTGTGTTTGTGTGTGTGTGCTGTCATATTTTCTCTTTTGTTTCTCCCCCGTCTTTTCCTCTATCTGTGTTTGTCTGTGTGTGTTTGTGTTTGTCTGTGTGTGTGTGTGTGTGTGGTGTGTGTGTGTGTGTGTGTGTGTGTGTGTGTGTGTGTGTGTGTGTCTGTGTTTGTGTTGTCTGTGTGTGTGTGTGGTGTGTGTGTGTGTGTGTCTGTGTCTGTGTCTGTGTTTGTGTTTGTCTGTGTGTGTGTGTGCGTGTGTGTGTGTTTGTACTCTCATGTTTTCTTTATTATTATTTTTTGTCTCTGCCTCTTCTTCTCCTCTATATGTGTGTGTGTGTGTGTGTGTGTGTGTGTGTGTGTGTGTCCATATTGTGATGAGGATGTTTCTCTCCTCTCCTCTTGTCTGCAGATGCCTGTAAACTCACACTGGACCCAAACACAGCACACAGAAAACTCTCTCTCTCTGAGGGGAACAGAAAGGTGACACGTGTGAGAGAGGAGCAGTCGTATCCTGACCACCCAGAGAGATTTGACTCCTACTGGTCTCAGGTGTTGTGTAGAGAGGGTCTGTCTGGACGCTGCTACTGGGAGGCTGAGTGGAGTGAGGATAAAGGGGCTTATATAGCTGTGGCCTATAAAAGCACCAAGAGGGAAGGGAGGAGTGATGATGTCATAATGGGCTGTAATGCCAAGTCCTGGAGTCTGTTCTGCTCTCCTCACAGATACTCTGTCAGTCACAATAATAAACGCACTGTCATACCTGCCCCCTCCTCCGGCTCCAGAAGAGTAGGAGTTTACCTGGACTGGCCGGCCGGCACTCTGTCCCTCTACAGGGTCTCCTCTGACACACTCACACACCTGCACACGTTCCACTCCACATTCACTGAGCCCCTCTATCCAGGGTTTGGGGTTTATTATTCTGACTCCTCAGTGTCCCTGTGCCAGATCACATGAGCTCCTCCTCCAACAGGTATGTCCACCTGTCATCTGTTCATACACTTTTCATTCTCTTGTGTGTGTGTGTGTGTGTGTGTGTGTGTGTGTCTCCTCCCTTCTCTTTCTGTCCCTCTCCCTTTATCTACCCCTTTCTCTTCCTCCTTTCTTAATCCCCCCCTTTCTTCCTCCCTGTTTCTCTCTCTACCCCTTTCTGTATTCTTCATCCCTCCCCCCCATTTTCTCTCTTTTCTACATTCCTCTATCAGTCCTTCTGATCCATTCTCATCCTTTGGTTCTGCTCCTCTACCTCTTTTTCTGCCTCCTCACCTCCTTTCCTCCTCCTTCTTTCCACTCCTCCCCTCTCTCCCTTTTCCTTGTTTATACTTCTTCTTTCTGCCATCTGTGTGTGTCTTTGTGTGTGTGTGTGTGTGTGTCTTGTCTGTATGTATGTTCTGCTTTTGTGTGTGTTATGTCTGGTCTATTGTGTGTGTGTGTTTGTGTGTTTGCGTGTATGTGTGTGTGTGTGTGTGTGTGTGGTGTGTGTGTGTGTGTGTGTATTTCTCTCTGTGTGTTTGTCTGTGTGTGTGTGTGTGTGTGTGTGTGTGTGTGTGTGTCTTCTACCCCATCTTTTTCACCTGTCTTTCTCGCACTCTTTCTGTCTTGTCCTGTGTCTGTGTCTGTCTCTCTCTCTCTCTCTCTCTCTCTCTCTCTTTGTGTGTGTGTGTGTGTCTGGTGTGTGTGTGTCTTCTCCGCTCTTTCTCTGCCCTGTGTGTGTGGTGTGTGTGTGTGTGTGTGTGTGTGTGTGTGTGTGTGTGTGTGTGTGTCAGGTCTTATGAGCTCCTCCTCCTACAGGTACATCCTGTCACCTGTTCATACAGTTTTCATACTCATGTGTGTCTTTGGGCGTTAACTCTTTCTCTGACTCCTCCTCTCTCTCTCTCTGCCCCTCTTCATTTTTCTGCTCCTCCTCTTTCTGTCTTTCATTTCCTTCTTTATGCTCCCTTTCCACCTCCCTTTCTCATTTATCTGTTTCCTTATCCCTCCATCTTCCTAATTTTTACTCTTTCTCTCCCTTCTTCCTCTCCTCCTCCTCTCTTTCTCTTCCTCTGGGCCCTCTATTCCTCTATACTTCCTTTCTCTTTCTTCCCCCTCTTCTTCCTCTCCACTTCTTTCGTTTTTCTGTGCTTCCTTATTTTTTTCCTCCATCTCTCCTTCTGAACTTTTCTCATTTTCCTCCCTTTCTCTCCCCTCTGTCTTCCTCATCCCTCCATTCTTTTCTTTCTCATCCCTCTATGTTTTTCTTTCCTCTTTGACTCTTTCTGTCTCCCCCTCTTTCTGCCCCTTTTCTATTTTATTTCTCTCTGCCCTTTTCTTTTTCTCTTTTTCATCCCTCCATCTGTCTCCCTTCCTGTTTTTCAGTCCCTTCTGCTCCTTCTCTTCTTTTTCCCCCTCTGCCCTTCTTTCTTTCTCTCCACATTCTCTCTTCCTCATCCCTCTATTTATCCTCCTCCTCTGTGCTCTTTCTGCCCTTTCTCTTACTCTGTCCATTCTCTTCCCTGTCTCTGTCTCTTTCTCTCTCTCTTTCTCTCTATCTCTTTCTCTTCTTCTCTTTCTATTCATCTTACTTCTTTCTCTTCCCCTCTGTTTTCTATTTTTACTCCTCTCTCTCATCCCTCCTTCTTTCTTCCTTTCCTCCATCTTTGACCCTCTTCCTCTTGTCTTTACTGCCCCCTCTCACCCTCTTTGCTCTTGTTTGTTAGTATCTGTGTGTGTGTGTATGTGTGCATGTGTATGTGTATGTGTGTGTGTGTGTGTGTGTGTGTGTGTGAGTGAGTGAGTGAGTGAGTGAGTTAGTGTGTGTGTGTGCCCCGCCCCATACTTTTACACAACAGCAAATCTGACTGGTCTGATCTGATGTGATCTGACAATTTTTGATGTGTGTGTGTGTGTATGGGGATACCCACTCTCTCTCCCTCCCTTTTTCTCTCTTTCTTTCTCCACTGCTCTCCATCCCCCTCTCTATCCCTCCTTCTCTCTCTCTGCCCATCACTGCCTGTCACCCTGTTTATCCCTTTTTCTCTTTTTCTCTCTCTCTCTCACACACACACACACTCACACACACACATTCTCTCTCTCTCTCTCTCTCTCTCTCTCTCTCTCTCTCACACACACACACACACACACACACACACACACACACACACACACACACACACTCAGACTCTCTCTCTCCCTCTTTCTCTCTCTCTCTCACACACACACACTCACACACACGCATTCTCTCTCTCTCTCTCTCTGAGCGCATGTGCGGAGTGAGTGGGCGTAGCCGGAGTGCTGTGAGTGAGTGTGGAGCTGTGGCCGCGGTGCCAGGAACGAGTGTTCTGTCTAAATCTCTATTTCTTACCTTAACTTTCTTTCTTTCTTTCTTTCTATTTATCTATCAACCTGTGCTGAACGCCTCAAACGTTCTGTTGGGTTGGTTCTTCCTGCTACGAACGGGGGTTTCCCCTAAAGCGACTGCCTCCAGTCTTTGTT
This sequence comes from Tenualosa ilisha, assembly GCA_015244755.2. Lineage (NCBI taxonomy): Eukaryota > Metazoa > Chordata > Actinopteri > Clupeiformes > Clupeidae > Tenualosa > Tenualosa ilisha. The sequence goes on from PYXC01000366.1 coordinate 67,203, forward strand.
GTGCTGGAACTATGGCAGATAGTTTTGAAAAACTTACTCGGCGTCATGCTGTTAAAATAGCATCGACAGCCAGTATTGAAGATTGTAGTTTGGCGGCTGGTGACGTTGTTGGTCATGAGAACATTATTTCAGCGTCCCGCATGAATAATGCGATTGTCATGTTCTTAAAATCGATTGAGCTTGCCAATTTGCTGACTGAGAATGGTGTGGTGATAGATGGCGTCTTTACATCTGTTGTACCTCTTTCTGTGCCATCTAAGAAAGTGATTTTGTCAAATGTTCCCCCTTTCATTTCGGACAAAGTTTTAGGACAAACACTGTCCCGCTATGGCAAGTTGGTGTCAACAATCCAAAAAATTCCGATAGCGAGTAAATCGCCGTTGTTGAAGCATATTGTGTCTTTCAGGCGTTTTGCTTTTATGAAGCTCAAGAATAACAGAGATGATTTGGATCTGGCAATTCATTTGAGTGTTGACAACTTTAATTACGTCATCTACGCAACAACTAGCGTTATGAAATGCTTTGGTTGTGGGCAAACAGGGCATCTTGTACGTGCCTGTCCTGAGAAAAGGGATGACCCTAACAAAAATGGTAATCGGGAGAATGACGATGGATCTATGGGCGATGTGGGTGAGGGAGCAACTAAAGCCAGTGAGGCCAGTGCAACCACTGAGGGGGAGGCAGCTGCTGGTGTTAGTGTGCCTATGACTACTACGCGTCATCCCCAGGAACAAAATGCAGCACCCGAGTCTGACCAAGTGCATGAGGAAATTCATAATGAGAAATCTGTGGATGGGGAGGGTGATACCACACCTTTGGGGGAGGTAATCACCGAGTCGCAAAATTGTCAGGGTAGCAATGATGATGCCACTAATGGGGACGAGGTTCCCACCTGTATGGATGATTTAGAAACTTCTGTATTGGAGGAGGGTGAAAAGGAATTCCAGGTATTGTCAAAAAAAGGCAAAGAAAGCGTCGTAATCAAAGCGCAAAAGGGGAACGGGGTCTTATTGACTTAAGCGACAATGAGAGTGGAAGTGAATTGTCTGACTGTAATATTACCTGCAGCCTGCGTTTAAGCGGGTATCGCACTCGCAATTACAGTGTGGAAGATTCCTTCAGGATACAAAGCATGCAAGACAAGTCCGTGTTGATGAATATTTCCCTGATATTGAGCAGTTTATAAAGAAAGCCCGAACTTTTATGCGTGAGGGTAACTTCACTGATCAAGAGGTTTGAGTGAGAGAGTGATTCTTACAAAGCTCAATGTTTTACTGAATGCCAAGGATGATTTATGTTGATATTTTTGTTTTCACATGGGTCTTAAGATGGATAATAGTACAGGCGTGTATTTAATTTTTTTGCTTTGTCCTTCTTACGATGAATGAAATTTGTGTTGCCTCCATAAATGTAAATGGCCCTAGGGAAAGAACTAAGAGTCGCTGTGTTTGAGACTATCAAACAAAATAAATTTGATGTCCTTTTTGCGCAAGAAACGCACAGTGATACCGCCAATGCAGCTGTTTGGGCTCAGGAGTTTTAGGGTTTGTCCTTTTTAAGTCATGGTACGTCAAATAGCGGTGGGGTTGCCATTTTATTTTCTAAATCTTTTATTCCCATCACTTATGATGTTGTTGAAATTATGAAGGGTAGACTTTTAAAAGTCAGAGCCCAGTTTGAAAATCGTTTTTTTTGTGTTTATTTGTATTTATGCGCCCACCCTTGCAACGGACAGAATGCTGTTTTTAAATACTTTAAGGAATGTTTTAGGAAATTGTTGTTCTGAGGATATTCTAATTCTTGGAGGAGATTTCAACTGTACCGCACATAATATTGATAGAAATCATGTTGAGCCACACATGCCCTCTAGGAGACGACTGCTTGAAATTATAAATTCAAACGATCCTAGCGACATTTGGAGAAACTTTCATGGTGGGCAGAGGCAATATACCTGGGCACATTCTTACAATAATTCTTTTTCTTTAGCAAGACTTGACAGATGATGGTTTTGATGGTTTTAAGCGTCAGCTTAGCCTATTCAAAAGATGTGCTATTTTTCCAGTTGGATTCTCAGACCATAGTTTGGTTTCATCTTCTTTATTTTTAGAGTCTATTAAACCAAAAAGTGCCTATTGGCACTTTAACACAAATTTGTTGGCTGATGGTCATTTTAGAGAAGTCTTCCTTTTTTTCTGGAAGGAATTCAGAACTACAAAAGACAGTTACAATTCTCTACAGCAATGGTGGGATTGTGCCAAAATGCAAATAAAACAACTCTGCCAGGAGTATACGGCCAATGTCACAAAGATTATAACACATTCTATGAGAAAATTGGAGGAGGAAACAATTAATCTTCAACATCAGGCAGATCAAGCTGGAAATCAGGCTTCTACTGGAGTCCTCAAAATCAAAAAGAAAACGTTGGCTGATTTTTTAGGGCTGAGGGCACAGGGAGCTCTGGTCAGGTCCCGCTTTCAAAGTGTGGAGTGGATGGATGTACCGTCAAAAATTTTTTTTTAACCTGGAATGTAAGAATGGCCAGAGGAAATTTATGCATGCCTTGAGGTCTGAGGATGGCAAAATCTTAGTTGATTCTGCCGAAATTCATGATAGAGCAGTTCATTTTTATAAGGAGCTTTACAAGTGTGAAATTTCACAAGATCAGGTGACTGATGAGGCTTTTCTTTGCGATCTACCTAAGGTCTCCGAAGAGGCAAATGAGACCCTCGGAAGGGCGTTGACCCTAGAGGAGCTGGAGAGGGCCCTCCAGAGTATGGAGAGTGGCAAAGCACCCGGGGTGGATGGCCTGCCTGTAGACTTTTATAAGTCTTTTTGACCTGAGCTCACGTTGCTGCCTAAAAAGGGTGACCTTATGGACATAAGATCATGGAGGCCAGTGTCAGTCCTCTGCTCTGAATATAAACTGCTCTCTAAAGTTCTAGCAAATAGGCTGGGGGAGGTTTTGGAGCAGGTAATCCACCCTGATCAGACCTACTGCGTGCCAGGCAGGTTAGTTCACAATAATATCTCCTTCATTAGAGATATTAGAGAGATTAGTGTTTTATATCAGCAAACTGTTCAGCCTTGATTTTGGTGTGGTCTCAATCGACCAGGAAAAGGCTTTTGACAGGGTCGAGCACAGTTACTTGTGGACTACCTTGTCAGCCTTTGGTTTTAGCCCAGTTTTTATTCATATGATTAAAGCCTTGTATTGTGACATTGAAAGTATGCTTAAAGTTAATGGTGACTTGTGTGCTCCTTTTAAAGTAAACAGAGGTGACCGTCAAGGACGTCCCTTGTCGGGCATGTTATACAGTTTGGCCATTGAGCCTCTCCTTGCAAGGTTGAAGAGGGACATTGTGGGAGTGAGCATCCCTGATTGCGATGAAGTTTTTAAATTGTCTGCATATGCTGACGATGTGGCAGTCCTTGTTAACAGACAGAGAGATGTTGATGCACTTTTAGGAATCTGTGATGAGTTTAAAGCTGCTTCCTCTGCTAATGTGAATTGGGCAAAAAGCACAGCTCTGCTGGTGGGAAATTGGGTGAATGGTGAACCTTTACTCCCTGATGGTTTATCCTGGAACAGGGGTGGTTTTAAATACCTGGGTGTATTCCTAGGGGAGGATGTTTTTATTCAAAAGAATTTTGAAGGGGTGGTTGAAAAAGTTAAAGGTCGTTTGCAGAAATGGAAGTTTTTATTTGGCCTTACCTCTTACAAGGGGCGTGTTCTTATCATTAACAACCTGGTGGCATCCACTCTCTGGCATCGCCTGGCCTGTGTGGACCCCCCTTCAAACCTGCTGGCGAAGATTCATTCTACTCTGGTTGATTTTTTCTGGGACAATTTGCACTGGGTACCACAGAGCATTCTTTACCTACCTAATGAGGATGGTGGACATGGACTAGTTCATCTACAGAGCCAAACTGCTGCTTTTCGTCTGCAGTTTATACAGCACCTTCTCGCAGGTTCAGTGGACTCTACCTGGAAAGCTGCATCTTGTGGCATTTTAAAACATTTTGGGGGGCTGGGGATGGACAGACCTTTGTTTTGGTTAAACCCCAATAATTTGAATCTTAACTTGTTTCCTGTTTTTTATAAGAACCTGTTCAAAGTCTGGTCTCTATTTATAGTTCAACGCACAAAGTTGGCAAGGTCACTTTTCTGGCTGTTAAATGAGCCTCTGATTTGTGGTTCCTCTCTTGATGTGTCTCAAGAATTTTCCCTGGTACCTACCTCTAAGTTCATCACCTCAGGCCTTACAACACTTGGTGACTTAGTAGAGATTGTTGGTCCCAATTTAAACAATGGCCCTGCTCTAGCTCATCATTTAGGTGTAAGGTCCAACCGGATCGTTTATCAGCTACTGGGAAAATGGCGGCCTCTTTTATCCGGGGAAGAGATGCAAATGCTGGGGGACTTTTGGTGGGGAGAGTGTAGTCCCAACGCCCAAGACCCTTTTCCTAGTCTTACTCTGCTCCTAGATTTTTCAGGGTGTACAGGTTCCTACCTGTGTTCTGTGAGTTTAGTTTTTCTGGGTTCTAATGCGGCAACTGGCAAATCATTATACAAACTGTGTGTGTTATCTTTAAATAAAAGGTCGTTGGACAGGGTGGACACACCCTGGCGTCAGGTTTTGCAATTAGAGGGTAATGTCAAACCACAATGGCGAGCTCTGTACAAGTCACCACTAACTAAAAAAGCTGGCGATTTACAATGGCGTATTCTGCATGGTGCTATAGCAGTAAATGCTTTTATTTCTCTTTTGAATCCAAGTGTGGATGAAGGGTGCCCTTTTTGCTCCTTGAGGGAGACTGTATTCCATGCTTTTATGCACTGTCAGAGGCTAAGACCTCTTCATGCTTTGATGCAGAGACTTTTTGTAAAGTTTAATGAAAGTTTCTCTTTGGAGAGTTTTATTCTTGGTTTTAAATACGTACAAAAGCATCGTTTCAAGTGTCAGCTCCTAAACCTTTTGCTTGGGCAAGCGAAGATGGCGATATATGTTAGTCGTAAAAGAAAGGTGGAACAGGATGTGGATGTTGATATCTTGGGGATGTTTTTTACTCTTGTAAAATGTCGTATTTTGATTGACTTTCATTTTTACAAATCTTTGAAGACGCTTGATGTTTTTGTGGATAGATGGTGCTACAACAATGTGTTGTGTTCTGTTGAAAACAACAAGCTGCTATTTGCACATTTTTTTCCCCCAATTTTTTCTGTTTTTTTTTTACCTTTTTTTAATGTGACAAGTTGACCTGGTTGTATTTCTAAGTTTTGTAATAAAGCATTTTTGAAATTCAAATTCTCTCTCTCATTCTCTCTCTCTCTCTCCACTCATCTTTCCTTTCACTCTCTTTTTCTCATTTGTCTGATTGTCCTCTTTCTCATCTCTCTACTCTCTCTCCTGTCTTCCTTTCTGCTCTCTTCTTTCTCACACTTTTCCCTTCTTCCTCTCCTCCTCCTCCTCCTCCTCCTCTTTTTCTCCTCCTCTCAGCCCTTTACTCCTCTCCTCCTCCTTTTTCTTTCTTCACCCTCTTCTTCCTCTCTTCTTCTTTCTTTTTTCTACACTTCCTTATTTTTTTCTCCTTCTCTCCTTCTGCACTTTTCTTGTTTCCCTCCCTTTCTCTCTCCTACATCTTCCTCATCCCCCCATCAATCCCCCCCCCTTTTTTTTAATTCTACTCATCTTACTTTGCTGCCTTCCCCTCTCTTTTCTATTTTTACTCCTCTCTCTCATCCCTCCTTCTTTCTTCCTCTCCTCCTTCTTTGACCCTCTTCCTCTTGTCTTTACTGCCCTCTCTCTTTGCTCTTGTTTGTTAGTGTCTGTCTGTGCGTGTGTGCGTGTGTGTGTGTGTGTGTGTGTGTGTGTGTGTGTGTGTGTGTGTGCCTGCCCCCCTTACTTTTACGCAACAGCAAATCTGACTGGGTCTGCTGACAATCTTCGACGTGTGTGTATGTATTTGTGTGTTTGTGTGTGTGTATCCCCCTCTCTATCCCTCCTTGTCTCTCTCTTCTCCCACCTCTCTCTATTCCTCCCTCTCTCTTTCCCCACTGCTCTCTATCCCTCCTTCTCTTTCTCTCTCTCTGACACAGACACACACACTCGCACACACTCTCTGTCTCTTTGTTTCAAACACACACTCACTCACACACACAAACAAACACACACACACACACACACACACACACACACACACACACACACACACACAATAATAAAGTCTCTGTTACCTGTTTAATCCCAGGCTCCAGAAGAGGAGGAGTGAAGCCCCTCAGTGTCTCTGTGCCAGATCACACAAGCTGCAGGAACATCAGAGTCACTCTCTCCTACACACACACAGTTGATCAGCTGCATTCTAAAGAATGTTTGTTTCAAATTCAATGTGTGTTTTGAAGTCAATTATTTCTGTTTTAGCAGAAACCACAAAACAATACCACACACACACAAAGACATTCAGTATGTTTACTATGTTGAGTTTCTTACCTTGTTTTGGTAAGTAGCTTTCTGATAATCAGGATAATGGATTGTCCACCAGTGACTAAAGGAAAATATGTCAGGATGAACAGGACCCTGATGAGAAGTGGTGGTCAATATAATTCTGCTCCTTTAATTAATCAATAACAGCATGATTATACGTAAAGCATGTCTATTTTTTCCTGGCATAACATTTCTGAATAAAATGATCTAAATCTTTAATGTGATGGTTGTGTCTTCATTTCTTCCTCTCTCTGTGTGAGTGAGGGGGGTTAATAAGGGGGCATCTGTGGGGTATCTTTCCACTCCATCTCTGTCTGAGTGGCAGAAGTTCAGATTAGTCGAAGGACTAGTCAACTTGAACTCCCAACCCATTACATCAGTAGTTGTGAGTAGGTATCTCACAAACCTTCAGGATTATTTCCTTTGGTTTGTGATGTAGGAGATCAAAGCTGTCTGATTGTGCAGAGTTCATGTGTGTCTCTGTCTGCAGCTGCTGCTGTTGATCCACACAGGATGTGGGGAAGGGGGAGCATCTACTGGCAGTGGTCAGTCTTGATCCCTGCAGGGAGGGATGTGTGGTGGGTGTAGCATCTGCACCTCCCTGCCATGTCTGGATGCTTGTGGGGGTAGAGGATGGGGAACAGTGGGGTGGGGTGTGGGTGGGTGTGTGGGAGCATCTCCATCCCCCTGCCATGTCTTCTGAGGGGGCAGATAGTTTATCAGCAGCAGTGGGTCTCACACTGGGCAGCTGCTTCTAGTGTCCCTCAGCTCTCCCTGCTCATCACCTCTCTCCTCTCAGTATGGGGAGAAATCTCACAGCACTCTGATTCCCAAGCCTGAAAGAAATGATGACACACATGCCAACCCAGAGATTTTTTTCTCCATAAAGGGAAGAAGAAAGAAACTAATTTAAATGTGAAATTTAGTCATTATGATTTTTAAACTTCTGATGTAGTATCCATGTTTCCATGTTACACGTGAAGATGGTGTTGATTACCAGGCCTGAAGGAGTTAAACCCCGACAAGAGTGAGATCAGATATTTTGCTCCATCATGTTAGACTACAGCCACACCTGTGACTAATGTGTCTGAACAAGTCCAGCTGGTTCTGTACGTCTGAGTTTCAAGGGACCAGATTCAAGGACAATAAAACACTTGTGATGCACAACATACTGTAAGTTCTCTAATATTTATTTTATGTTGAATTAGGAAACCAATCACATTAAGGTCATAATGGCTCTGTTGTGCTTTGCTGTTTTTTTCCTACATTAAGTTGAATTTGTTATGAGTGCTGAATGGATCATCTCTTTCATCTTTGACTCTTGACATGTCCACAGCAGCGACATTCAACCAGATCTCATTACTGCAGTCAGTGTTAAGGGCAAAGTACAATGTAACATATAGAAATAGAAATGACCATGACATTGCTAGTAAGAACAAGCTGCTGATAAGATCATAGTTTTGTTACAAATATGTTACACACTGAAAAGTAATTCAAACTTCCACATAACATAGATGGTAAAAATGTGCTTTTCCTTCCCAGTAAGATGCACACAGATGTGTCCATGCCCCATAAGTGGAGAGGAGACTAAAGAGAAAGAACTAGAATAGTACACTCATTTGCATTTCCATACTTTTTTTTTTGGTAATTTTGTTTTGAAGACGGGAGTTAAACAGCTAAAGTGTTTACCAGCACATCCTGGAACATCATTCCAGCACATTCTCTGTGGTGGCCAGTGGTATTGAAATGACTGTATGACTGTATACAGGTGTCCCCTCAGAACCAGCTGAGATATTTATTTCTGTATAATTCATACATGGGTGCTTGTGTCTGATAGTGTATTTGACAAGGCTTTGGAGTGACGTGTTTGTACCTGTTGCTGTCACTACTGGAGCTGATTGGTTCTGATTCAGTAAAAGTCACCATCAGGATGAACAGCAGTGGATGCAGAGGAGTTAAAAAGATAAAGACATGTAGCTAGTGGGAAGACCTAGAGAGACTTAGATTCTGACAGTGTGATAATTGAGACAATATAAACACATGGTTTGGAAAGAGTTAAATCTTCATGACCAGATGACTTGTGCTTTTGACGGTATCAACACACCTTAATATGCTGTGACTGAACAGGTCTGGCCAGTTCTCAAGAGCCTCTGAGCTTCAAGGAAATGGACGCCACCAACACAAGCAAATGAAATCTGTAAGTTACTTTGATAAATATGACATTTGTTCATTACATTTCTCCTGCTGTTTGGAGGTATATTTGGTGTATATTAGGTGTATTTCCCTATATTGCCCTGGTTGTGGAATTTTTTCTAGTTTAAAATAAGAGAAGAATCGTCTAAATGAACGATACTTTCACTTCAGAGTCAGAGAGTGGAGTTTCAGAAATAGACTGTACACAGAAGCACAGAAGACTGTCTGAGTACAGAAGTTTGTTTTTATTTTTGTTTAGATTCTTTTGGGTTAATCTCTTTTTAAACAAACAAGTCATGTGTTTAGCCTATTTCAAGGTATCCTAGTGCAGTGAATGATGCACCTTCATGTGTGTATGAACGAATATATTTTTTACTTTGCTATTGTATGTTGAAATATCAAGTCACATCAAGTCAAGTGGGTTTTATTGTCATTTCAGCCATATACACTGTATATAGTGAGATGAAACAACGTTTCACCATGGAGTCAAGTGGTGCTACATTAAAATACATAAGAGATTTGAGACAGGCTACATATGATGCACTTAGGCTACATTTAGTGCACTTAGACAACATTTAGTGCAATTAAGCTAGATTTAGTGCACTTAGGCTACATTTAGTGCACTTAGACAACATTTAGTGCAATTAGGCTAAATTTAGTGCACTTAGGCTACATTTAGTGCACATACATTGTAAATATAGATAACGTTTGTCAGACAACAGACAGCAAGACAGGGCATAAGTAGACTTGTAACAGAGCACTGATTGATTGTAGATAGATTCCCAGTGGGGTGGAGGTAGAATATAGCGTTTGGCAGCATAGAAAAAGTGCAGGTGTGCATTCAGTTCAGTGTGAATAAACACGTCATGTTTTGTTGTTCAACCGTCTGACTGCTTGAGGGAGGAAGCACTTCCCCATTCTGGAGGTGTGGGCAGTTATACTGAGGTACCTTTTCTCTGAGGTAGTAGTGAGAACAGTCCGAGGGACGGGTGTGTTAAGTTCAATGCTTGTGGCTTTGCACAGACAGTGGGTGTTGTAGCTGTGGGAGAGCGAGGGAAGAGAGGTCCCAGTGATCTTTTCAGCCGTCCTCACAATCCTCTGCCTTTCTGCAGCAGTGCAGTTCCAAACCACACTGTGTTTTAATTTCTTTTCTGATCAAGGTGTGGTATTGCTCCTCTAGCTGTAGAGGTTTCACAGGTGAGATCAGGTGTTGAGTAGAGAGGCTCTGTCTTGATGCTGCTATACTGGGAGGCTGAGTGGAGTGGGTATGAGACTCATATAGCTGTGGTGTATAAAAGCATTGAGAGGAGAGGGAGGAGTGAGGACTACATAACAGGGGGCAATGATCCCGCATCTGGTCTGGGAACAGTCAGGGCCAGACCAAAAAGAAGAGCTTGGACATACGGTTAGTGTGATGTGTTTGCTGTTTGTCTGTTTATCCTTGACAGGTTTAGATGTGTAGATCTGTGTGCATTTATACAAATCTGATCATCTCAATCATCTGCTTTGCTATTTTAATATATATATATTTTTGGGATGCACCTGTTTTGTGAGCCTGGGGGGAACAGAGAAGCTAATGAAGAAAGTCTTGTTTTTAGCCTTGATGTCGAATCTTTATGCCTAAATAGTCATTATTGGCCTACATGAAATAAGTCCAAGTCCTGCAAAAATCAGGTTATTAACATCCCTGCTTACATGATATAAATACTAAAATTCCGGTTACTGATTATAGAATTCTTTGCGGAGTTCTCCCTGAGGATTCTAACGAGCGCTGCTTGATTGTCTTGGTGCTTATCAGCATTCCATCTCGCACGTCACACTCTAGAATCTTTCTCTGCAACTGTCAGAAATCAGGATAAGGTGTTTACATGCTACAGTACCTTGTGGAGTACTCCACCTAGCATATCCCGATTTCTCAGAAACCAGGATAAGGGCTTATTCCGGATACTGAATTCGGGAAAAGGTGTTCACATGCACAAATGCAAAGCCGGGATGCTTAATACCCTGATCATATTCGGGATACTTAAGTGCATGCAAACGTAGTCATTGTGGTTTGGGTTCCTGTGCTGTAATGATGATCAATAGTTTTCTGTTTGTTGTTTCTGTCCAAGTAAGACTCAGGCTGTAAAGTGAATCCAAAGACTGGGGGGAACATGGATGAGCCTGTGAACAGGAACAAAACATCAACACAGACCACTGATGGGTGAGTTAAGTACTCACTCACAGACATGACACAAACACACACACACACACACACACACACACACACACACACACAACACACACACACATACACACACACACACACACACACACACAACACACACACACACACACACATACATGCATACACACACACACACACACACACACACACACACACACACAACACACACACACACAGACACGCGCACACACAAACAACACACACAAATAACCACATAACCACAGACCCACACGCAACTACCCTGCTCCAACACACACCCATATTGAATGGCTGAGTAATTTCTTGGGATATTAGGTAAGACAACTTTCAGTCATTAGTAATAATTGCATGTGTTTTGTCTCTGTGTTTGCAGACCACACACACACAGGCCTCCATCTCCAGTGCCCAGTGGTGTGTCCATGAAGAGTGATCAGTCCCTGCGTCATCCGCCTGAATTCAGCGGTGAACCATCTGGAATAAAGTGAGTTTTGATACATGGACAGAAATGTATAGCATTTTATACACACACACACACACACACACACACGCACACACACACACACACAGATCTTCTTTCTCCCACTCTATCCCTCACTCTCATACATGCACCAATACAAACAGACACACACACACACACACACACATTACTGGTAATTGCATGTGTTTTGTCTCTGTTTGCAGACCACACACACACAGGCCTCCATCTCCAGTGCCCAGTGGTGTGTCCATGAAGAGTGATCAGTCCCTGCATCATCCACCTCTTTTCAGCAGTGAACCATCTGGAATAAAGTGAGTTTTTATACATGGGTGGAGATACATTTTACACACACACACATACATACACACACACATACACACACATACACAGTCCTTGCTGTAATTAGAATGATCTGAGACACATGGGTGGAGATGTATAGCACTGTATACACACACACACAGCCATGACCAGTAATGGAATGCATGTGTTTTGTTTGTTTTTATTTTCAGACCACACACACCCAGTCCTCCATCTCCAGTGCCCAGTGGGGTGTCCATGAAGAGTGATCAGTCCCTGCGTCATCCGCCTGAATTCAGCAGTGAACCGGTCCCATCAGTACTAGAGTGAGCTTAAACACATGGGTGGAGATTGTATTGTATTGTACACACACACACACACACACACACACACACACACACAATTACCACCATGTGTGCTATATTGAGTAACTTAGGTGATGAATTGTTGAAAAGAAATAGAGAGAAAGAGGTAAAGTAACAAGGAGAGAGAGAGAGAGAGAGAGAGAGAGAGATTATTCTGAGTGTACACACGCAGGCCTAGAGTTGTGAGTCTACACACTGTTACCGTATGCTCCGCCCACACGCAACATAAAAGGGACACAACTACCAGCTTAAAGAACGATTGTAATTTATTGAAAATTATACCAAAAATAGTAAAGATATTAAACAGTGTCAAAAGGGATTGGAGTGCATAGGTTGCCCAGTGTGGATGCAATGTAGGAGTCAGTATCAGTATGTTTAATGTAAAGACATGCAGGCAAAAAGACATAGAGAGAGAGAGAGAGGTAAAGTAACAAGGAGCGAGAGAGAGCGAGAGAGAGAGAGAGAGAGAGATAAAGTAACAAGGAGAGAGAGAGAGAGAGAGAGAGAGAGAGAGAGAGAGAGAGATAAAGTAACAAGGAGAGAGAGAGAGAGAGAGAGAGAGAGAGAGGTAAAGTAACAAGGAGAAAGAGAGACAGAGAGAGAGAGAGAGAGAAAGAGAGAGAGAGAGAGATAAAAAAGGTACCATTGCAAGGAGGAAACTCAAAAGGTGCCTCCCCACACAAACCAACCTAATGGGAGAGAGAAGGAACCCCCTTCAGAACCCCACCCCAAACACAGCTGTAGTCAATAATGTTGTCAGAGTAACCAGGCCTAGCTTTGGCCGTGCACTGACAGACCAGGAGTTAACAGGAGCACAGGGGGTCATCACAACACACACACACACACATACACATACAAACAAACTGCATATTAACACTTTTTTGTTGTTTTCTGTCTGTGCAGTGTGTTGAGGTCTTCAGACCCTCAGCCTCCTCTGGATGATGATGATGATGATGATGAACACACAGACATGGCAGAGAGCAGCAGACACCTGCGGACTGAACACATACCAAACACAAGGAGGAGGACACAAGGTAATATAACATAACATAATGTTTAATATTATAGGAGACTGGCAAAAAATGTGTAATTGCTAGATTATGTAAGTAGTCTTTACTGACACCAGACATTAAAGAGCACTGTGCACAGCATGCAGAACTGGACTTTAAAAATACTCTTTTGGTCCTTAACTGCACTCTGTTCTACATAGTTCTATAGTTTGTGTAACTAAAGCCGTCCAGGTCACTGATCTTTGAATCTTTTACAAGTCCAATGTACTTGTTATGAGTTGTAGTAATCACAAGAGTCATGTCAATTATAATTATGATTTTGTATGTATTATAATATTCTGATAGTCACAAGAGAAATGAATGGAAACCCCTGCAAACTGACAGAGTGAATTTGAGGGTTCCTGTAGGGTCACTATATCCAGTTGATGATGATGATACTTGCTATATTCTTTTATACATTCCAAACAGATGATGAGGTCCTGAGGAGAGTTAGAGAGAATCATAAAGCCAGTCTGAAGAAGAGGTTTGAGAACATATCTGAAGGCATCATCAAACCAGACACTCAGACACTCCTCAGTGAGATCTACACAGAGCTCTACATCACAGAGGGAGAGAGTGAAGGGGTGAATAAGGAGCATGAGGTTTGGCAGGTAGAGTCAGCATCCAGAATACAAACCACAGAAGATATAGCCATCAACTGCAATGACATCTTCAAGTCCTTACCTGGACAGGATAGACTTATCAAAACTGTGATGACTAAAGGTGTTGCTGGTATTGGAAAAACAGTCTCAGTTCAGAAGTTTATTCTCGACTGGACAGATGGGGTAGCCAATCAGGATGTAGATTTTATGTTCCCCCTTCCTTTTCGTGAGCTGAATTTAGTCAAGAATGATCAGTATAGCCTTCACAGTCTCCTGCTTGACTTCCACCCTGAGCTGAAGGAGCTGAATGATGATGAAGAATATAAAGACTGTCAGATGGTGTTCATCTTTGATGGTTTGGACGAGAGTCGGTTGACACTGGATTTTAAAGAGATCACAAAGTTGTCTGATGTCAAACAAACAGCATCAATGGAGGTTCTGATAGCAAACCTCTTTCAGGGAAATCTGTTTCCTTCTGCACTCATCTGGATAACCTCACGGCCTGCAGCAGCCGGTCAAATTCCTGCTCAGTATATCGACCAGGTGACAGAAGTACGAGGGTTTAATGACACACAGAAGGAAGAGTACTTCAGGAAGAGAATCAGTAATGAGGCTCAGGCCAACAGAATCATCTCCCACATTAAGGCATCCAGGAGTCTTCACATCATGTGTCACCTTCCAGTCTTCTGTTGGATTGCAGCCACTGTACTTCAGGAAATGCTGAAACAGGACAATAGCCAGAAAATCCCCAAAACTCTGACTGAGATGTTCATACACTTCTTACTTATCCAGACCACCAGGAAGGATCAGAAGTATGAAGGAAAACATGAAACTAATATGAAGAAGCTCTTGGGATCACAGAAAAATATCCTACTGAAGCTGGCAGAACTGGCTTTTAAAAATCTAGAGAATGGGAACCTCATGTTTTATGAGGAAGACCTGAGAGAGTGTGGCATTGATGTCAGTGACGCATCAGTGTACTCTGGGATGTGTACTGAGATTTTCAAGTCAGAGTCTGTGCTTCACCAGAAGAAGGTCTACTGCTTTGTGCATCTGAGCATTCAGGAGTTTCTGGCTGCTGTGTTTGTGTTTCACTCTTATGTGACTGAGAACCTTGAGCCACTGAAATCCCTCCTAAGTGAACAGGAACCCAACCCCTCTATTTTATCATCTCTGCAATCAGTGTTGGGCTTCCAATCACAAGATCATCTACACGTGTTGCTGAAGAGTGCAGTGGATGAGGCTTTGAAGAGCAAGAATGGACACCTGGATCTTTTCCTTCGCTTCCTTATGGGCATCTCACTGAAGAACAATCAAAGACTTCTGCAAGGTCTATTGAATCAAGTATACAGCACCTCAAAGAGCATTAAAGAAACATGTCAGTACATGAAGAGGCTTAACAGTGAGGATCTCTCTCCAGAAAGATGCATTAATCTTTTCCACTGCTTGTTTGAATTGAATGATCACTCCATGCACAAAGAAATTCAGAAATTCCTCTCATCACCAAAGAACATGAAGAACAAATTGTCTCCTGCTCACTGCTCAGCACTGGCCCACATGCTTCTGATGTCTGAGGAGGTGCTGGATGAGTTTGACCTGAAGAAATACAACACATCAGATGAGGGACGCAGGAGACTGATCCCAGCTGTGAGGTGCTGCAGAAAGGCACGGTGAGTTTCTGATGAAGATGGACAAATGATGATGTCCATTCCTTGAACTCTGCTTCTTAAAGAGTTGTCAAAACTTCCATACGCTGGACAGTATTCCACTTAATAATATATGCTGTCAAAGCTTTTAATCATACAGGTTGGCTTCTCGTAAGGTCAAAGTCAGAACAATGATATCAGTCAGATGAAATATTTATCCAAATTTGTCATACGTTCTTGAACATAAATGCATAGGATATCAGACTTAAATCAAAGAAGACTAGTATGTTCTAACAGGTATATACATATGTATCACCAAGTCTAAGTGCATCTTGGATTAACACCTCTTAGAGAGAGAACTGTTTACACATATTTGTGCATTTATCTACATTTAGTCAATTAGATGTGCAGTGACACTTTGTGTAATATGTTTCATTTCATTATTCTATCAAATATCATTTAACATGAATGCACAAGTTATCGTACTTAAATCAGACAAGTAAAGCATGTGCTAACAGGTAACATGAATCTAAATGCAGCATCAAGAATCAGCAGAGGGAATCTTAGAGGGAATTGTTTACACTATTTAAAGTTCTCTGTGTATTTCACTACATTTAGATGTGTAGTGACACTTTGTGTGGTAATGTTGACTCAATTCAGTGTTTCTCCTTTGCATTGTGGCCAAATGCTACACCTCTCAACAGTACAGTGAGACACACCAAAGAGTGGAGACTGGTGTGGACGGATTATTGGTTTGGTGTGTTTGTGTGTATTAGTGTGTGGTGTGTTTCTATGTGTTGTTTTTTGTGAGAGAGAGGGAGTATGTGTTGTGGCTGTGTGTTGGCGTGGGTTATTTCAATGGGGCATCTTGTAAACAGTGTCCCTCATTAATTTATACATTTCGTTATGCTCTTATTCAGACTTGCTGAATGCAAACTCACAGATAAGTCCTGTGAGATTGTGGCTTCAGGTCTTCAGTCATCAAACTCCCTGATAGAGTTGGACCTGAGTAACAATGACCTGGGAGATTCTGGATTTCAACTACTCTCCAAGGGACTGTCTAGTCCCCACTGCAATCTGCAGATATTAAGGTGGGTGTTAGACATGTATTTACTGTACAATGTTTCTTATTATATTTAGGTAATGATACCTTAATCTTCCTAACATGTATATAAATGTCCTTAATTTCTTTTTAGATAAATAAAGTTTCTCTCTATCTGCCTATCTAGATGATGTAGCCTAATGCACAGAGTTTTCACACATTTACATTTACATTTATTTAGCAGACGTTTCTATCCAATTTGACTTACAAAAAGAGGATTAACATTCAAGCTACAACACAACTTGTGAGAGAACTGTTTACACATTTCTCTGTGCATTTTACTACCTTTAGTCATTTAAATGTGTACTGACGCTTTGTGTAATATGTTTGATTTCATTATTTTATCAAATATCCTTGCAGACTTGCTGACTGTAAACTCACAGATAAGTCCTGTGAGATTGTGGCTTCAGGTCTTCAGTCATCAAACTCCCTGATAGAGTTGGACCTGAGTCACAATGATCTGGGAGATTCTGGTTTTCAACTACTCTCCAAGGGACCGTCTAGTCCCCACTGCAAACTGCAGATATTAAGGTGGGTGTTAGACATGTATTTATTGTACAATGTTTTTATTATATTTAGTTAATGATACCTTAATCTTCCTAACATGTATATAAATGTCCTTAATTTCTTTCAAGATAAATAAAGTTTCTCTCTATCTGCCTATCTAGATGATGTAGCCTAATGCACAGAGTTTTCACACATTTACATTTACATTTATTTAGCAGACGTTTCTATCCAATTTGACTTACAAAAAGAGGATTAACATTCAAGCTACAACACAACTTGTGAGAGAACTGTTTACACATTTCTCTGTGCATTTTACTACCTTTAGTCATTTAAATGTGTACTGACGCTTTGTGTAATATGTTTGATTTCATTATTTTATCAAATATTCTTGCAGGCTTGCTGACTGTAAACTCACAGACAAGTCCTGTGAGATTGTGGCCTCAGTTCTACAGTCACCAAACTCCCTGCTGCAGCTGGACTTGAGTCACAATGACCTGGGAGATTCTGGAACTCAGCATCTCTCTGCTGGACTGTCTAGTCCCCACTGCAAACTGCAGACATTAAGGTGAGTGTTAGACAAGAACAAAGCATATTGTAATAATGATCAATATTTAATGATGTTTTGGTCGCAGGATTTAAGAATTTTTGATTGGTGGGCGTGGAAGAAGCCTTTAAACAAGTCATGTAATTAGTCACACACATAATTAGGAAAATGGGTAGAAGCGAAGTCTAATGAGTCACCTGACGTTCAATTGCCTTACATGATGAGGAAACGCAGGTTAGATTAGTGTAGCCAGTAACTCAGGCTCACTTTTTGTCTGAAACCCAATAGTGCAGCAGTGTTGAGAGCACTGTTGTGTGCAGCTTCGGCCAGCAATATTTAAGCAAGTCTAGTTGTGTTCCTGACGTGTGGTAACAGTCCCTAGTAACAATACAGCATCAAAGTTCCCTGATTCACAGCATGTCTAAGTGGAAAAGATTTCTGGTGTTTAAAAAGTTAATAGCCAACTTCTGGTGTGCATAGTGGGGATTTTAAGAAGTTAATCGTGCCAAAAGCCTATTCCTGCCTGCATGGTATGACTCCAGTGCAATCAGTAACAGGAGCCAATTGTAACCACTGTTTTTCCCATTGTAAATGTATGTAATGTGGGCCTACTGAATGCCCTATAGGGTAGTCTCACCTCCATCAGCACTAGACCCACAGTGAAATGCCTTTGTGTGATAGTGTGCCTTAAGTGTGTGTAAAACCACCTCCACTTTTCTGTTTCATTTGTTTAGTTTGGTTAATTCTTTACTGGTGTCTTTATTTGGCGAGGCCTATTCCTTTTCCTACCTCTGTCAGCCAGGGCGGGGAAGCACTAGAGGGGTTGTGAGGGCTTATTCCTAGCTTATGCCATTCAGGCTTGGTGAGTGTGCTGCTCATACAAGCCTGTGTGGTGTGCTGTTATGAAGTTCTATTTGTGTGTAGTGAACTAGAGTATTATCCCTGACACTTGGGCTTGGGACATGTGCTGCTCATACAAGCCTGTGTGGTGGGTGAGTTGTTGGTGTGCAGTGTACTGTGACCATGACCCTCTGGTTGAGTGTAGTGTATAGTCAAACTGATTACAGCACTGGAGTGATATAGTATGCTGTGTGGTGCACAGTAGACTTAGTTACAGTGCTTTACTGGTGTAGTACATTTACTGCCTGAGTGTGGGGTACAGCTGAGCTGAATACAGTACTTTAGCAGTGTAGTATATGATCTCACTGTGCCCCTGTGGAGTCTCTTCTCCCACTGACCCCCCCACCCCCCTTATTGCTGTGTGCCCTTTTTGGAGATGATTACTGTTGTTTTTGCTTTGGTATTTTTAAATAATTTTGTTTTGTCTCTTTTTTATTGGATAAGGCACGTTATCATAATAACAGTTTGGCCCTTGCCCATGCAGTGTCTTTGGTAACACCTTGTTGCACATTGTTGAACTAAAAAGAAGACATCAAAGATGAAAGTGTTTTATGTTTGGACACAGACTCTTGCTTCATTCATTTTGTAGAAAGGCAGACATCTTATCTTGCTTATATCACACTGAGGTATAAGGAGACTTTTCAACATACTATTTGGGTTTTAAAATCGTTTTCACTGTTCCTAAGCAGTAGCCTAGGGGCTAAATGAGAGTAGCTATGATACGGCCACCGGCCCGAGGCTGGAGACCAACCAAAAGGGGGAAACAGTGCCATCTGGTGGTGTGCATAACACACCATGTGATGTGCAACATCCATGAGCTGGAACCCAACAAATGTATTGGCCTATAATAGAAGCCCTAGGCTGTGTTTGTTTCACCTGTAAAACGATCATGTAAAAAAACAAAAAAAAAACTCAGAATATGATTGGGGTCCGAGGTGGGTCAGTTAGAGAGTAGAGTGAACACCTGAGCCCGTGTCAGTCAGTGTAAAAGGTTCTGGTGACACGCTAAATTAGAGAAATAATCGTGGGGTATTCACAATGTAAAAGGGACTTTTTAAAACTAAAGTAGTTCTATACTTTGCTAGTTTTGCTAGTTTTGACACAAACAAATTGTTATTAGACGCTGGTTTTAGTGTCAGTGTACAACATTCAGTCATGTAGGTACTGGGGAGTTATTGTGCTTATTGGGAATTTCAGTCTTGGACAGTGTTTCTCCTTTATGTTATGACCATTGCTCTCTCTCTCTCTCTCTCTCTCTCTCTCTCTCTCTCTCTCAGGCTCTCTGATTGTCTCATCTCAGAGAAGGGTTGTGTTTGTCTGGCTTCAGCTCTGACTTCAAACCCCTCCCATCTCAAAGAGCTGGATCTGAGCTACAATCATCCTGGAGAATCAGGACTGAATCTGTTATCTGCTAAACTGAAGGATCCTGTCTGCAAACTGGAGATACTCAAGTATGTTCAGAAACAAACCTCAGTGTCTATTTGCAATGTTTTAATATTGTTTTGATAGCTGATAAACTGAATCATAGGTGACCTCTTTCATGCTGCATTCAACAATACAACCATTTAAAATAGAGCTTTAGCAAAGTGATCCTGACAAATAGTGAGAGGATTAGATTTCAGACAGGAAGGGGAGCAGACAGAGAGACAGACAGACAGACAGGCAGACAGACAGGGAGATGAACACACACAGACAGGGAGATGATGATCAGACAGGGAGATGTATAATTAACACCCTTGTGTGACTGAAAGAGACTGAATGAGACAATATAAAGATGGAGAAAGGTTACACACTAATAAGTAAGGGATCATGTATTGTCTTCCGGCCATTATAAGAAAATAAGTCCCGACAGGACGACCAGGACCCCGACACATATCTTACTCATTATGAGAAACTTCACACAACACATCTTTTAAATTCAATTTGTCACTTTTTCATGGCTT
Source organism: Tenualosa ilisha (assembly GCA_015244755.2). Classification (NCBI taxonomy): domain Eukaryota; kingdom Metazoa; phylum Chordata; class Actinopteri; order Clupeiformes; family Clupeidae; genus Tenualosa; species Tenualosa ilisha. The sequence continues at coordinate 87,517 of PYXC01000366.1, forward strand.
CCACTGATAAACAAATAGTGGTACATAAATAAACACACCAAGAAAGAATGTAGAGTCAAATGTTTTTCATAGTGTCTCCAACAACTACCACTCCATCTTCTGTCAAATGGTTCATGTGTGTGACAGTTTGTTTTTCTTACAGAACTGACCATGCTTCAGTAAGCAGAGCACGGCCACGTTTGCTGAGATGTAAGTTTGTATTGTTTATTCAATAGCTGCGTTTGGGATTGTTCCCAGTTTGAACGTCTGGTTGTGTGTGTGTGATTGTGTGTGTGTTTGTGTGTGTGTGTGTGTGTGTGTGTGTGTTCTACCCAGTCATCTTCAACTTTTTCTTTCTTTCTTTCCCCTCTTTTTCTTCCTGTCCCATGTGTGTGTGTGTGTGTGTTTGTGTGTGTGTGTGTGTGTGTGTGTGTGTGTGTGTTCTACCCCATCATCAAGAACCAACCTGTTTGTAGGCATCATTTAGCCTAATTATTTCTTATATATTGTATTTAGTGTAGGGCCTACGTCTCCAATACACCACCAGCTATAAAACTCTAACCAAACCACCTTAGTGCAGGTCAGCTTGGTTGAATAGTAGGTCTACACATCAGCAGCCTTTGGTTGGCTTATTACTGTAATAACACCCCCATCCATGCCAGAGTCCAGCTCCATTAAAAAGTTATGGACTGGAGGCCTTGGAAGTCGTCTCTGTCCATTGCCAGTCACTGAAAGTAGGTGACGGGGTCCAGAGCTGCATGCAGGATCCAAAGTAAACTGAAATTCTGGCAGCCCTAAATTCATGAAGTTATTTGCTAATTTGGGCAGGGTTTCATTTGTGCATGTCGTTGCTGTTTTTATGACAGATTTCATTTTGGGGATAAACTACAGAAAAATGCACAGGATTTTTTCTGAAAACTGTGTGTGTGTGTGTGTGTGTGTGTGTACGTGTGTTTGTGGTGTGTGTGTGTGTGTGTAAGTGTGTATGTGTGTATGGGTATGCAGATGTTGATTTCTTTTTTTCTGTGTTTTCTCTTGCTCCTCCTCTATTTTCTCCTTCTCTCTTTTTCTTCTCCTCCTTTCTCTTCTACCTCTCATTCTCTCTCTCTACTCCGCCTTTCTTTCTTCTCCCTCCTTTGCTCTCTGCCCTCTATTTGTGTGTGTGTGTGTGTGTGTGTGTGTACGTGTGTGTGTGTGTGTGTGTGCAGGGTATAACATGAACTTTTTGACGTACAAGGAAAGGCCTGAACATGTACCGGCCAAAAATATATTTTTATTTTTACCGGCCACTGGAAAAAGTTCAGACTTTTTAGGTCTACAACTTCACTGTTGTTTTGGGCTACTCTGTAAACAAAGACATGTTAATACACCCTAATTCCAAATGATTTATTTCATAGCAGATGATGCCTATTGCTATTATCTAACACAGTTTACAAAGCATATTTTCTGTAGGCCCATGTTTCTATAGCCTATGTCACATCACAAAATAGTGATTGTGAAGCCACTGCCCCTGCACTGCTTCAGACTCTGTCCTGATTTCACAACAGGTGACAAAATAGCCTACAGTTTTCTACCTTAGACAGCTTCCATTCCAATGCACACATGAAGTTTGCTTGGGAATAAAGTTGTTGGCCAGGTTCTTTTGTTTAATGTGATTATTGATGATGCTGGTCGGTTTGTAGTTAGGCTGCCTTTAAACGTGATGTTTGGGTTTTCCTGATGAAAGTCGTCTGATTTGGCTACCGCTACAAAAACAGACTAGACCAACCTGAACATCTTCCCTGTTTTTCTGTGGTGTTGCGCCTCGGATTTCATGCATACCCTAAATGCAGTAAGGTTTCTCATATGGGGACTTTTCACTGGCCTGTGCACACACTCATCTTTGGGGACTCGGTCAGTTGCAGTGTTACGTGAGGGTTCAGCATTGCATTGGGCCGGTGCTGTGTGCCACTGCATTAATCAGAACCAGCCTTTAGCCCAGTAGGGTAATAGACATTCTGTCAGTCATTCGCTGTCACAGATCCCCTAAACAGACATTTCCCCTCTTGTTTGTGGTCCAAAACTGACGACTCTCTCGCATGGAAAGAAGTCAGGGCTTGTTCAAATAGTAGATTTCTAACAAAACACCGCTAGTTCTACTGAGCAGCTGACTGCAGGTAACCCTTAGCAGATAACTTGATACATTTTTGAATGTGGAATGACGGTGAGCTACTCATGACAATGTTGATATTCAAACCTCAGTGTGGACCTGCTGTAGCTGTATGCTGTGTGTTTCACTGTCAATGGTATTAATGATGAAAGTCATATCTGAAGCAGTCATATTTCAGCAGCCCACCAGTGGCAAGTGACTTTTATTTTGTTTATTCGACAAACCATATTTTTACTCACATTTGGCAAGCAGTGGCTGCAAATTTTATACACTGTGTGTGTGTGTGTGCATGTGTGTGCATATGTGCGTGTATGTGTGCCATTGTGGGTCTGTGTGTGTGTGTTGTGTGTCATGTC
>PYXC01000366.1:97500-105000 GCA_015244755.2 Tenualosa ilisha
TCTCTCTCTCTCTCTCTCCTCTTTCTCCTCATCTTACTTCTCTGTCTTCCCCCTCTCTGCCATCCCTTCTTCTTTGTTTCTCTTCTCTGTCTTTGACTCTCTTCACCTTGTCTTTTCTGCCATCTGTCATCTTCTCTGCTCTTCATGTGTGTGTGTATGTGTGTGTGTGTGTGTGTGCATGTGTGTCTGTGTGCTTGTGTGTGTGTATGTGAGTGTGTGTGTGCGTGTGTGTGTTTTCCACCACTCTATCCCTTCTTTCTGCCTCTCTTTCTCCACCCCTGTCTGTCCCTTCTTCTCTCTCTCTCTTTCTCTACTGCTCACTCTTTCTCTCTATTCACTCCTCTCTTTTCCTCCTCACTACTCTCTGTTAAATTAACTGCACTACCCTCTCTGTTCATCTCTCTCTCTCTCTCTCTCTCTCTCTCTCTCTATTTTTTTATCAGACAGACATGACCCCCCTCCAACACACACACACACACACACACACACACACACACACTCTCTGATAATAACATGTTACCTGCTTCCTCCTAGGCTCCAGAAGAGTAGGAGTTTACCTGGACTGGCCGACTGCCACTCTGTCCTTCTACAGCGTCTCCTCTAACACACTCACACACCTGCTCACGTTCCACTCCACATTCACTGAGCCCCTCTATCCAGGGTGTGGAGTTTATTGTGACCACACACACAAACACATACACACACACACACACACACACACACACTCTCTCTCTATTCAGACTTTTTTTTTCTTTTGTAACTCCTCAGTGTCCCTGTGCCCCACTGACATGTGTTTTGTTTACTGACGACACCACTGCTGTGATGATACTGTAGGTCAGTGATAATGATGCTTTTCCAGACATTAATAAATGAAATGAGCTGATTTTACACTGTATATTATTCAGCAGTGACAAACTGTATAGTATGCCAATGAAAAGGGTTTTTCCTGTCTTATCTTACTTACTTACTGAAGCCTATTTGCCCATAAAGGAGCAGAGGCCTTTGACAAAACTCCTCCTGACTCATCACACCTGAATAAAATGTTTTCAATAAAAGTGAGACGAGTAAATATTTTTTAAATATTAAGTAAATGTTATTATTATTATTATTATTATTTATTTGATTCCAAATGTTCTAAGCCATAAAATATAGTCTGTATCTGCCGTGCCAACTCAGAACAACAGCTGTCCTGTCCTGTCCTGTCCTGTCCTGTCCTGTCCTGTCCTGTCCTGTTCTGTTCTGTTCTGTCCTGTCCTGTGTTGGGCACAGTGTGCTCTTCCTCCTCTTCCTCCTCCTCCTCCTCTGATTCTTGTCTGCTTAGCCTGTGCTTTGCATGTTCTTTCTTGTGTTGGCCTGCAGGTGGAGCTGTGGTAAGGGGCTGAGCTTGTTCCAGTAATAGGCCTAATTAGTCAGGTTTTAAAACCTGGTGAATGAATGGCCTGATGCCCATTCATTCACCATTTCCCTTGTTGCACTACATTACAATGAAATACAGCTGCTTGTTCAAGGCCCCTGCAAAAAATCTCTCATATTCTGGTTCTCAAATGACAGGTATGGGCCGCTTATGGACACACCCACAGACACAGCCCAGCCAATCAGTGTTATCACCACCAGAACCAGGCTAGTTACATTTTAACTGACTTACAGTAAAAGCCTTCCTGAGTAAATCATTAGGCTATGACAGGGAGCACACCCACGTCACAGCTGGCAAGTTACAAGCCCCCGTGATAAGCACTGGAAGTACATATGCACTCTTGCACTGATTTCAGGAGAGAGAAAGAGAGACAAGAATGGCAGAAGTGACTTCAAGTAGTAACCAGGACCTTTTTACATGTCCGATTTGTCTTGACCTGCTAAAGTTCCCAGCAACTTTAAGCTGTGGACACAGTTACTGTAGGCGCGGTAAACATGACTGCTGGGAACAGTCAGATCCAAAGGGAGTTTACAGCTGCCCCCAGTGCAGACAGAAGTTCTATGGAAGACCAGTTTTGAGGAAAGCTTTTGGATCAGACAAAATTGGCCAGAATTCAAGCGGATGTGAAGTGTGATGTCTGCAGGCAGAGAAAGCTCAGAGCTATCAAGTCTTGACTGGAGTGTGTGGAGTCTTACTGTGCAGAGCACTATGAAGATCACGATGAACTGTATCCTCAATCAAAAACACAAGGTGGTCGATAGCCCTGATGAACTACCAAAGTGGATCTGCCCTTGTCTTGTTGCCTTGAATGGAACAAAGTGTCTGGCAACTAGCATGGATGGTTGAAGGGTCATGTGTGAAATATGACTGACACAGAGGGGGGCATAGTTCATGTATAGCACTATGTAGCATTGTGTTGATACAGTGGTTATTGGCAATTTGATTAATTAGCTATAATGAGCATTAGTTCAACTTTAGATTTGACATTCAAATCATTTACATTTCATGGTTATTTTCCAATTTTCCAAATATATTCTGCGTCTGTAATGGCAACTATCACAAATGGTTCCATAGCTGGAATACTGACAAACACAAAGGGGTCATAGTTCATGCCCCCTGCCCACATCACACACACACACACACACACACACACTCTGCTTTGTGTTGTGCCTAACAACTCCCCTTTTAGCTGTTGTACAGACAGACCGTGTGTGTTCACAGATCCTAGCACCAACCAGTAAATCCTCTAATTTTTGCATTTGCAAAGGCTTCGATTTCCCCAACTATATGTCTTAGGATCCAATCACCAAACAGAAGTCAAAGGCACAACCAGGAAGTAAAAAAAATGCTCAAACATCACAACGTAAGCACACCTGCCTATCAAGTACCCAGACAAGAGATGACTGGTCCACCTGGCTGCACAGATCCTTGGTGAAGCTTGGTGAAAACTGATGATGGGAAGCCATCTTAGTGTCAGAATACTCAATTGAATGAAGAACACGATATGACAGAAGAAAGATATGACGGAACTAGATATGACAGAAGTTTAATCTTGAAGAAAAAAATATATATATATATATATAAGCCTACAGTTTCAAGGCTCACTTGTGCATTACATTAGACTACATTGCCAACAGACATTCAGAGCCATGCCAGTATGAGTCTTTGGAAAACAAGTTAGCCCATCGGTCTGGAAGTCTATGATTTGGCCTTGGTGTCCACAAGTCCAATCAGAGAAGCTTCGGCTTCCAAGAGCGTGGTATCTGTATTCGCCCCCAAGAACCGGGATGTCATCTCCAGGTCCACCAGGCGAAGTCTCACCCTGCTTCCCCGCTGATACTTGTCACCGTCAGCCGATGGTCGTTTGCAAACGCAGTGGAACTTGCCGCCAAAGTCGATGTAGAGGTCGTCTTGGACAATGTGAAAGATTTTACCAACTACAACTTTGTCTTTCGCTGGACCCATTTGGACAAGCGGAGAGTGTCGTAACAGCGAGGCGAAGGACGTCTCGTCCCTCGCTGAGCTCGCACGGATAGACGAGCTGCTTTCCTGCTTGTGTTGAAGATCTGTGTGAAGCTCGTATGCGACAGCGAATCCACTTTTTGGCTTCTCTGCAGTAGGCTGTTGGGATTCTGTCTCACCGTGTCCCTCGGTTGGGACGCTGGTATCACTGCTGTAGAGTTTCCTATGTGCATAGATAGCCCGTGTTTGAAGCAAACACTTACCGCTGCCCAGGCGGCATGCAACCTTGTACACCGCAGCCATGTTTGCTTTGAGGTTGGCGCTAAGCATTGTGGGTACTTAATTTTAAAAAGCGAAAACATTATTCAGTCGAAACATTTCACACTGTCTGATAAAGACTTAAGCATATATTTCCTTAATTATAAATCTGAATCAATAAAGACAAATGAAACACAAGTGCACGGCAATACCACTCAAAACGACGCATACGAGTTTGTCAATAAGGTTTTAGTATAGCTCAATAGGGTTTGGCTACATTTGTCCGTCTGACTTACCGTACCGGAAAAGAAACATTCACAGTCAAGCAGCAACATGGAGGTCTTTGTGATTTCGCCCTGTCTTCAATTCAAGAGTTTAAAGTTTGTTCCCGGGTCGAATGTTCAGAATTTAATCGATTTGTTTACCTTTGAAGATGTAAGTGGTTGCATGCTGGTATTATTAAGTTACTCGTATTTAGCGTTGACTGGTAATTTATTTTACTAACTTCGTAGATGCTAACTCGTTACCCCAGATAGCTAATGACGTCGGTACGTACGCTATGGTTTTCAAAAGTGATTAATGCTCTGAAAATGCTCTCGTTTTAGGGTATCCCTTCAGCTGACTTCTACGTTAAACGCAATGGCCGGTTGTCGTCTGTCGAAGATCAACTTCAGGCTGGGGCTGTGTACAGGTTGGAGCCTCGCCTGTTCGGTGGCAAAGGAGGTTGGTTGAGCAGGAGAAAACAAACCTAGTAGTAAAGTATAAGGTTCAAGTTTAAGAATTCATAGCTAGACCCATCCATAATAGATCAGTTCGTCATTATTGGAGGGCTTGTAGATCTTATAGTGTAACATATGTATTTTTAGGTGCGTTGGTGGCTCTATTATTGGCTCTATTATTGTTGATGTCCCAGCAGAAGTGGCAACTGCTACCATGTTGATGGTTCATTGAGTGTTAAAGGAACACACCACCATTTGGGGAAATATACTCATTTTCTTTATCCCCCCCCCCACACACCACACACACACACTTCTCCTCCTATATGTCCACCTACCAGGTTTTGGATCTATGCTCCGAGCCCTGGGGGCTCAGATTGAGAAGACCACCAACCGTGAGGCTTGTAGAGACCTGAGTGGCCGAAGGCTGCGAGACGTCAATCACGAGAAAGAGTAAGACTTATTTATATTTATATGTGTATATTTTCCTCTTTACTGAAATAACTACCCAAAGCTTCAGAGTCTTCACAGTATGAAAAAAGAATATGCTAATATGTAATTATAAAAAAATCACAGTGGCACCATCGAGACTTTAACAGCGCTTACTCTCTGTGTGTGTGTGTGTGTGTGTGTGTGTGTGTGTGTGTGTGTGTGTCAGGATGGCGGAGTGGCTGAAGAAGCAGGCGGACCGCGAGGCGGAGAAGGAGCAGCGGCGTCTGGAGCGTCTGCAGAGGAAGCTGGCCGAGCCCAAGCATTACTTCAGCGACCCTGACTACGAGCAGCAGTGCCACGACCTCTCTGAGCGGCTTGAGGACTCTGTCCTCAAAGGTACCCCGAGACCCCACACCTGTCTGTCTTAGAGACACACATTATTTAGAATTTGATGCTTCATGGTAGCCAGACAAGCCAGACTATAATATCAAAATGTATAATGTATGGCCATGATCAATAAATTGGGCTCAGTGCAAGGGGCAGAACCAGCGGTTGTCTTTCAAACGTCTAGGTGACTCTCTATAAGGATAGAGCGATGTGATTGGTCCAGCCAAACTTGGGAGGAAAGCTACTGAGGCCCTATGGCTCGTACTGGCTGAGCAAAACTATTTGCTACTGCTGGGGTATGTCTAGATTTCTAGGCTATTCCTTTATCTCCTTTATCCTGATCTCTCCATGTGTCTCCTCCACCCCTGTCTGCTGCTGCTGCTGCAGGGATGCAGGCTGCCTCCAGTGGGCTGGTTCAGGCTGATGAGGGGCCCAGCAGAAAACGCCCAGCTGCTGCCGCCGCTGCTGCTGCTGCTGCAGCCAGCACTGCCACTGCACCCAAGCCTGGCAAGAAGAAATGCCTCTGGTGAGTGTCTCTCTCTCTCTCTTCTCTCTCTCTCTCTTTCTGTCTTTCTTTTTTTTCTCACCATTCTGCACTAACGCCTCTGGAGAGTCTTTCACTCTCTTTCTTTCTTTCTTTCTTTCTGTATTTCTCTCTCCATTCTGCACTTACACTCTGGTGAGTCTCTCTCTCTCTCTCTCTCTCTCTCTCTCGCTCTCGCTCTCTATTCCGTACTCGCTCTCATTTACTCACCACTGATGAAGAATTCTGGAGTCAGCACCCCCAAGCCTGGCAAGAAGAAATGCCTGTTGAAAACTCACACTTTCTCTTTCATTCACTCACTCAAACACACACACACACACACATAGACACTAAGGGTCATTATTGTCCTGGGCTCCAGTTACATTAAGCCCTTTTCTGTCCTCCAGGACTGGTATGGAGGACCTGGTCGGGTCTGACGAGGACAGCAACTCCAGCAGCGATGACGATGCTGACGCCTCCCCATCCACCTCCTCTGGCGCCTCCTGTAGTTCAAGAGGACACATTGCACGCACATCAGCAGCAGTCCCCATCATCCAGGAGGACTCCAGCAGATCCTCCACATCCAGCTCAGGGGCCAGCTCTCCACAGAGAAGCCCAGCACAGGAGCCTTCCCCCGGGGAGCCCCAGCAGGAGAAGGAAGCCCGGGAGGGGCCTAACACATCAGGCGAGGCCCAGGCTTTAGGGCCTGCACAGGCCTCAGTGGCCGAAGAGGCAGAGAAGAAGCAGCAGGAGCAGGAGCAGGTGGAGAAGATGGACACAGAATCAAAAACAATGCAGAAGATGGTGGACGCTGTCGGCTCACAGCAGGCAGCAAACAGCAACGCCAAGAGTGCAGAAGCAGAGGTGAGAGAAACACCTCAGCACAAATGTTTGATTAAAAAAATTATGGTCTGGATAAGCTAGGGACGTCACAGAGAGTTTTACAGAGGTAGGAAGGTGTTGGGTTCGTTTTCCTTTTTTTTGTGTCAAAGTTGACAAACCTATAGCTCAAGATCTAAACCATCTAGGAGGCTCAAATTTTGCATCCTGGCACATAAATATGAATAGTCTGGCACATGAATATGAATAGTATGCACATAAATATGAATAGTCTGTGCACCAGTAGTTTAGTGGCATCTTACAAGATTCCCATTCTCATGACCCGGGTTGGTCTGAATGAATACTGCATGGCCATAGCGGTCCCTCAAAACTGGTCCAAATTTTATTGAAGTTTATTCAGATAATTAGAGACACAGAAAAAAATATATAAAAAACATCTTAAGGTGTTGGGGTCCTCAGAAAAAGCAATGAAGAGAAGAAATTCCATGAGGGTCTGAACAGCAAAGTCTGAAAAATCATTTTGGATGTCATTTTCAGAGGACCCCTGAGAACACTCAAAGATTTTTTTTCTTTTCTGTATTCTCCACAATCCCTTCGTTTTAAAAACACCAATTTGACTTCTGTCTCATTCAAACCATTTTTTATCCTCCACCCTAAACATGGCTAAAATGCACCGTTGAGATCAAGATGCTTTCTTACATATTAGGTTTGTGGGACAGTGTGTGGCATTAAATTGGATCCAGTTAAGTACACCCGTACATGTTAATGTCTGTAATTGAGGAGATTCCCCCGACTCGCCCTGTGGACCTGTCTGTGTAATAGTAGTGTGATGTGTGATGTATCCGTGCGAGTGTGTGTGTTTGTTTCTAGTTTGTGTGTGTGTGTTTGTGTTTGTTTCTAGTTTGTGTGTGTCTGTTTCTAATATGTGGGTGTTTGTATCGTTCCAGGCCCCAGTGGATCTGTCTGCA
>PYXC01000366.1:110000-115000 GCA_015244755.2 Tenualosa ilisha
CACGAGCTGAGTCGCGTGGTGCACATGCATCACAAGTTTGCGGTGGTGGACGGGCGCCTGCTCCTCTGTGGCTCCCTCAACTGGACGCTGACGGCGGTGCAGTCCAACCAGGAGAACCTGCTAGTCACAGACGACCCGGCGTGGTGGCGCCCTACCACGCCCACTTCCAGTGCCTTTGGGAGGCCAACGACCCCGCCAATCACAAAGCCCGCCCAGCATACATGACAGTGGCCAACGGAAGGGCACAGTGCGTAATGGGGGGCCAATCTTTTTCAAGGGACAGAACTGGAAGAGTGAAGAACTCAATCAGGAAGCAGGGAAGGGGGAGGGATTGTAAAGAGTTTTTTATGTTTGAAATTAGCTACTGTATAACACTAAAATATTTTAAGTTTAAAGGAGAAATCTGGTGTGAATCAATCCCTTTGATTGAGGTCACTGATTGTCATTGGTAGGAAAAAGAACGAGAAAATTTGATACAGCATAGATTGAATAGTGAACTGGAGGGTAACATTAACTGAATTGGGGAAAGAAACTCACTTTCAGTTTAATTTTACTATGCCCCATTCAGTTAATGTTAGAGCTGCCAGTTTGCTATTCAGGCTATGTTGTTTTCAATTTTCTTGTTTTTTTTCTGCAGACAGCACAGTGACATCAAATCACACCAGATTTCTCCTTTAATATGAAGGATATATATATATATGTCTTAAAAAACATTTTCTTTTATTAAACCTACTGTTTTGTCTTCAAAGCCTTTTCCAAACAGCAATATACAATAAAATACTGTAGATTTACTGTAGAAGGTTTAGTAAAACGATGAAAGATTTCGCTGTAATTGTAGTGTTTGGTCGTAAATTACTTTTCTAAAAGTAACTGGTTTTCCAATTCATGATTGAAGTTTGTCTTGCTATGCTAAATCTTTTGTGCTCAGTGGGTAGCTGTTAAAGCTGAATAATAATAATAATAATAATAATATAATAATAAAAATATAATTGAAACATACTTGTATTTGTGTTGTGTGTGTGGTGTGTGTGTGTGTGTGTGTGTGTTGGGGTAGGGATGTTAATCTAAACCTTTGTTTAGGATTTTTAGTGCGTGTTGGAAGAAGACGGTGATTTTGAATAGGCTACCCTTTGTAGACGGATTGACCTACAGTGTGGCCAATCGGTATGGATAAATATGATATGTTTTAATCTGTAATGCACGATATAAATGCAGTCCATTCACTGTTCATAGAGATGGTAACTGAAATGTGTTGATGAAATGAAAGATGGCAATTAAAATGTACTCATCTAGATAGATACACTTGTACCGTAGGAACTTGAAGATGAAGGATTTAGGATGATACTTGCAGTCTGTTAGTCTGACACTGCAAGTACAAAATTCAATTTCTGTAATTCGTTCAGGTTATCCCAAGCAAATGCATTGATATTGCCGAGATATGCATGTATTTCATACCTTAGTTTGCATATTTTATCATGCCTTTAGTTATTTACCTATGGTGTGATCTTATTTATTTACCTATGGTGTGATCAGCAAGTGCTGGGAGTCGCCTGCTGCTTTGACTTGCTCCTTCTTGTTTGCCTAAGCAGCACTTTGGGATACTGATTTGCTGTAGTGTATCAGGGGGGTGTGCACCGTTAACAGAACTAACCTATACGGCACGGACTAGAGACAGCTGCCAACGAAGCTATCAAAGCTCAAGCGCGGGGGCAGACACGGGGCGCGTCTCGCGCAGCGAAGACTGATGTGCTGTTGGCAAACTTCCGCTTGGCTTCCGTGAGACCGGATTCACGGAGGAGAGGAGAGCTGAGGAGCGAAAGGGGCGCATTCCCATCAGCTGCCCAGCGGAGAGACGTCGTGAGCGAAGCAAAGTGCGGCGAGGAAACGTGTAGCCTACGTTACCCTACCGGTGGTAGTGAAGGCTGTTGCTTCGAGCGGAGAAACTACCTCGCCACACGCGGTCGTGTGTGAACAGGCGAGCATTACCTGAACGAACGAAAAAAAACTCAGATATTTCAAAGGAGTGGGAGTTCAAAATCGACTCGCTACAAAATCAAGGTAAGTGATTTTATTAACAAGGAATTTTCTTGGTGAACATCTCTGCGAAACGTTTTAAAGCACCTCTTTAGCTTGGTACCATATGGACACAAAAAGCGTCAGCAAGTGTAACAACTTCATTTTGACCCAGTGGTCCTTGGTTGTATTTCAGCAGCAGCTAAGTGATCACGACTCTTTTGTTCTAGGCTGCAACCTTTTTGAAAACACACATGGATAACGACAGATGTTTCGAAAACATATTTGGGTGGAGACCTCAACGGTAACCATTTACATGCGCCACAGGAAACCACTAATTATCCCAATTAGTAATTAACACAAATCGCATTACTCCTCCAAACGCATTTTCAAGCCAGGCCATTTCTGACAGACTGACTGACGCATCCTATGCTATTGTGTGCGTGTGTGTTTCTTGACAGAGGTGTGGCCGGTATATCCTGTTGAAAGGGCTTCCCCAGCCGCCGCTGCTGGTGCTTCGCCCTGTTTCCAAACAAGCGGCTGCTAGGCTAGTTGTCACGGCGACACCACGTCACTTTTCGCCGTGACGAACTCCGTTTTCCCCAGGCATTATATGGACAACTTTCTAAATGAATGAAGAGAACAGGAGTCTTACGTACCGGGCTGCGAGCATCCACGCGTCTGTAGGTGGTGTAAATGAAAACCCCTAGGCGATATGCTCTCTGTTCATTAGGTTATATATTAGTGGTTTTGTAGAAATCCCCCAGAATGGAATCTGCTCACAGATAGGCATTTTTTTCTCTGCTGAATCGGGCAGCTTGCAGGCTTTGATGTCAGCCTCTCAGAAACGGGTTCAGAGCCATTCCGATGTGGGTTGCTGATTTGGAGTGTGTGTGTATCTGTGCCTGCATGCATATGTCTGTGCGTGCATGTACGTGTGTGTAGGTCTGCACAGTGAGAGGGAGATTGTGTGTGTGTGTGTGTGTGTGTGTGTGTGTGTGTTGCTGGGGGAGGCGTGTAGTAGCGCTGCAGCAGTAATCAGCGGTCATTAGTGCTACTCCTGGAGTCTCTCTCTCTCAGCACCTCTGGCTCAGGACCCTCCTGTGTCGGCACTTTTTTTTGTGCCTCTCACTGGCCCTCTTTCCGCCTCACTCACCTATTCACTCACTCATCCCTCTCCCCCCCCCCCCTCTCTCTCTGCCTCACTAATGATTCACTCATCCCATTATCTCTCTCTCTCTTTCTGTCTCCTATTCATTCACTCATTCACATATCATCTCCCCCCTCTCTACCTTACTCATCCGTTCATTCACTCATCTCTCTTTATCATTCTCTCACACCTATTCACTCATCTCTCTCTCCTCCCTTTCTCTCTCTTTCTCTCTCACCTATTCATTCATTCGTCCCTTTCTCTCCTCCACTCTCTGTCTATCACCTATTCATTGTTTCACCTTCTCATCTCACCCCCCTCTCTCACACCTATTCATTGTGATACCTCATCCTCTAGTGCCTCTCTCTACCCCCCCCCCTTCACCCCTCCCCCACTCCCCTTTCTGTTTGTTTGTTTGTTTGAGAGTGGAGTGTGGGACATGTGCCCAGGAGCTAAGGCTCAGTGCCAGGGCAGGGCAGAGCAGAGAGGGACACAGAACAACTGAATGAGAGAGAGAGAGAGAATGACTGAATGAGAGAGAGAGAGAGAATGACTGAATGAGAGAGAGAGAGAGAGTGACTGAATGAGAATGAGTGCGAGAGAAAGAGAGAGAACGACTGAATGAGAATAAGTGCGAGAGAAAGAGAGAGAGAATGACTGAAAGAGAGAGAGAGAGTTTTCTACTGTTCATGTGAAAGCTTTGGCAATGCAGTATGCGTTTTGTCATGCCAGTGAAACACTATTGAATTGAGAAAAAAAGAAAAACTGGAATGACTGAATGAAAGAGAGAGGGGAGACGATAAGTGTCCATGTATGTGGCACTGTGCTTAGAATAACCTGTGTGAATGTTTGAGTAAGACTAGGAAAGACTTCTGCTTCATGGAGAGCTGGCATTTATTTGTGTGTGTGTGTGTGTGTGTGTGTGTGTGGAGAGGTGGTGGAGGGGGGTTGTTGCTGCCCTGTGTGTGTGTGTGTGAGGGAGAGGGTGAGTGAGTGAGTGAGTATGGTGTGTGTGTGTGTGTGTGTGTGTGTGTTTAAGATAGAGAGAGAGAGACTGTGAGTTAGTGTGTGTGTGTGCTTTGTGCTGATGTGGTCAGTGGGGACTTGGCCTTCCATCAGAGAAAGAACAGGACTCAGCATCTGAGATTTATGGATGCAGAGGGAAGCGAAGGATGACCACCAGATGAGTGGAGCGAGGGAAGGAGAGAAGGGAGGGAGGGAGGAAGGAAGGTAGGGAGGGAAGAAGAGAGTCTTCATTTTTCTCTTTATTACTTTGTCTTCTGTGCATCATGCCTCCCCCCCTTCTGATAAATGTACTTCTGTCCATTTTATTTGTCTTTCTTTTAGTGTCACTTTCTCTGTCTACGCAATCTCTCTCTCTCTCTCTCTCTCTTTCTTTGAATTTATGACTCCCCAATGCTGTTTCTGCCCTTTTTTACACTGTAGTAAAACTACTTTTTGCTTTCTTCCTCTCTGTCATAAAAAAACACCCAAGTGAAGCTGAAGTATTTGAAAGTTACAGAATCTGTTCAGAAATGCCGAGCACACGAGCGCCCACTGGCAGTCTCGCCTGTCCACGCTGAAATACAGGGTGAAGTTTCCAGATTTTTCTGTGTTTCATGCACATGAAAGGCCAAAAATGATACAAAAACGTTTGTGTTTTTTAACAAAAATGTGGTTGGATTTTTTTTCCCTTACACACACACACACACACACACACACACACACACACTTAGGTGTGAAAGACACCTACTGCACTTTTATTACTACTCCACTGTTATTACACTATTGCACTTTCAACTTAAAATAGTGCAGTTTTTATGTTAGCAATATGCAC
>PYXC01000366.1:125000-212500 GCA_015244755.2 Tenualosa ilisha
TTATAGCCCAACTTAGTATTCTACATTTCTGTACTCTTCTTCTAGATGTAGTGGTCTACATAACTGCTTTATTGCCTACTATTTTCTTTATACTGTACTATAGCTCCCACTCCACCCCATCCTGTGAGTCTCCCTGTAGTTAAAGTTGATGTTTAGCGACCTGTCAAAGTAAGGCAGCTGTTCTAAGAGTGGAGCCCGGTAGTTTTTATTCGTTTAGGAAACCAAAGCTCCAGGGCTGTTCTATTAGGAGGTTTACGGCTAATTCACTGCTTTTTATTCGTTTAGGAAACCAAAGCTCCAGGGCTGTTCTATTAGGAGGTTTACGGCTAATTCACTGCTCTGCATCCCCTCAGTATCCCCATGACTCTCAGTGCCATTCAGAGGTTTACAAATTTGTCCACCAGACCCCCTGACAGTTTCTATGCTGCCCCCCCCCTCCCCATAGACTGTGTGTGCGTGTGTGCATAGGCTTACTTTAGCCTTACAGAGCTTAAATAGTTCCATCTAGTGGTTAAATGTGGTAACTTCAGGACTTTTTTTGGGAGGGGGGGGCGTTGACATGGTCACTGTACTTTGCTAGTTTTTGTACTTTCTCATTAGACCTAGACACGGACCTTTAAAAAATAGGCCTTAAATTTTGAACCAATAGAGGAAGAGTTGAAAAAACACTTCTTTCTCCATTTTACATCTGATGCCAGAAATTGACCAGACTGATAATGACATGAGACGTGTGTGTGTGTTCCCCATGGACTGATAATGACATGAGACATGTGTGTGTTCCCCATGGACTGATAATGACATGAGACGTGTGTGTGTGTTCCCCATGGACTGATAATGACATGAGACATGTGTGTGTTCCCCATGGACTGATAATGACATGAGACATGTGTGTGTTCCCCATGGACTGATAATGACATGAGACATGTGTGTGTGTGGACTGATAATGACATGAGACATGTGTGTGTTCCCCATGGACTGATAATGACATGAGACGTGTGTGTGTTCCCCATGGACTGATAATGACATGAGACATGTGTGTGTTCCCCATGGACTGATAATGACATGAGACATGTGTGTGTTCCCCATGGACTGATAATGACATGAGACATGTGTGTGTTCCCCATGGACTGATAATGACATGAGACGTGTGTGTGTGTGTGTTCCCCATGGACTGATAATGACATGAGACGTGTGTGTGTGGACTGATAATGACATGAGACATGTGTGTGTGTGTTCCCCATGGACTGATAATGACATGAGACGTGTGTGTGTTCCCCATGGACTGATAATGACATGAGACATGTGTGTGTTCCCCATGGACTGATAATGACATGAGACGTGTGTGTGTGTGGACTGATAATGACATGAGACGTGTGTGTGTTCCCCATGGACTGATAATGACATGAGACGTGTGTGTGTGTGGACTGATAATGACATGAGACGTGTGTGTGTTCCCCATGGACTGATAATGACATGAGACGTGTGTGTGTGTGTGTGTTCCCCATGGACTGATAATGACATGAGACGTGTGTGTGTTCCCCATGGACTGATAATGACATGAGACATGTGTGTGTGTGTGGACTGATAATGACATGAGACGTGTGTGTGTGTGGACTGATAATGACATGAGACGTGTGTGTGTGGACTGATAATGACATGAGACGTGTGTGTGTGTATTCCCCCATGCTCAGGCGACCCCATTGCGTGTGTGTCACTAGGCATGAGGCTTCCACTCTCCCCAATGTCTGAGTGGGATGACAGGGAATCTGACTCCATTTTGGCCCAGTCGCGGCTCAGACTCAGGCTGTGTCTAGAGACTCACTGGTCTGTGTGAAACCCAACGTGCCATAAGCCGACCTCAGCTGTTTTGTGTGTGTGTGTGTGTTTTTACTCTCTCTCTCTCTCTCTCTCTCTCTCTCTCTCACACACACACACACACACACACACACACACACACACACTAAACTGTCTCTCTCACTCTGTCATTCTGTTATATCCCCTCTGACGCACACATACACCTAAACTTCATGACAAAGTTCAGCACAGTGTCATAAAATGTGTTGCATGCATCCTGGTTGTGTCTCTCTCTCTCTCTCTCTCTCACACACACACACACACACACACGCGCGCACACTTAAATCCCGATTTTGTTTGATTCAAAGTATGACACAAACAGACACCACAAACACCTTTATAAATGAAGATCATGTTCTCAGTGCAGTATCACAGTGTGTCTGTACACCTGGCCGTGTTATATACTTCAGTCCAATGCAGACTCCACCACCGAAGAGACCCACATTAACTGCTTCCATACAGAGTTCTATATGCCTTCAGTCTGTTGAAGTGAAACAACGGGTTATTGATTAAGAGGACTGGGAATGTGTTTATTGATGACGATTGGGAATGTAATGAATTGATTGTTTTTAAGTATTTGTTTATATGCTCTTGGTGATATGTGCATTGAACATGCTGAGTCTCTATAGCAAAAAAAAAAAAAAGATGTTAAATGACGATTGTTTGTTTGTTTGTTTGTTTGTTTGTGTTGTTTTAACGCTGTCTCCTGGTTCTCTTTTGTTTTGGCTGTTTTAAAGCTCAGGGCATGAGTGTTACCTGTGTGTCCACTTGCAGAGGAGAAACTTGTTTTGTTTTGTCAGAAATGTCCATGAGAATAATGACAATAAAATATTTGTTTGAAGCAAATCATAGTGGTTGTTTACCGTGGAAAACGAAAAATAAACAAAAAAAGAAATGGCATATTGATTAAATCCAAGCAAATAACCTCCAGTGAAAAAGAAACGGTACATTGTGACTGAATGCGGAGGTTAGGTCCATGTACTTGTTTCGTTCATTCATTATTCCAGTTTTGGAAATAAGATCAAATTTCAGAAACGGTGCCAGTTTGGTTATTCCTATGAAAGAAAACTAACAGACATGGCGTTATTGAATTGAATTGAATGATATGGTTAGACAAATCTGTGTCTTAAGATGGATGATGTTCACAGGACAAATGTATACATAGTTTATACATAAACTATGTATAAAGCGTTGTCTAAATGTTGTAAGTGTGTGTGTGTGTGTGTGGCCAGCCATGTTGTGTTCAAGCAACAGCCTTGATGAGTGCAGTAAACGAGTCAAAGGACACAGTTTTATAAGGGTCCCTGCTCTCAAACTACCGGTGGGCCTACAAGAGCAGAATTAGTCCATTTACTTATCTGTGCTCTCATGCTGTGTTCACTGAACAAAAACTGTAGTCTGATGGGTTCAATGTTTCACTTTTTGAGGTGATGGTGAAAAGGTAATCTGATCTGGCCTGGGGCAAAACAGGCAAGTGCAGACCCCATTTTAGTGCAGAACACTGCTGTCAGGTTACAGGTACATGTTGCAGTCTTAGTGCGAATTCTTGTCAGTGGTGTGCCTCAGATAACAACTACTCAACTTAATGATTCTGAAGAGCAAAGTAAGCATCTTCCTGTGCATTACTCAGACCATATAGCCATATTTGCGAAGTTGGGTGTGCCCCTGTTGGGCTCCTCAAAGGCCCCCGATGTCTCAACATCCTAACCTCTCTGCTTAGGTCCTAAAAGCAAGAAATTATATTTTCTTTTTATTCATTTGTCTTTCCTACTTGTGTTAAAATGTTCTTTTTCGTCTGTGAAATAGGCGAAATACAAGGTCATTTTCATTCAGCAGGTGCCAACAGCATTTTGAAAAGTCCACAAACCACTTCTTTTTCATTTCTCATTTCACTTCTGAAAGTGAATAATGAACACGGTAAAAAATAAAAAGTTAGGCTAACTACAAAATGTAACGCAACCAGCTGTGAAGCATTTTGAAGTTTACTCAACTTTAGGCCACTGTAGTAGTAGTAGTAGGGTCAGCACAACTACAGGGGCCTAAAGTTGAGTAAACTTCAAAATGCTTCACAGCTGGTTGCGTTATATTTTTTAGTTAGCCGAACTTTTTATTTTTTACAGTGAATGAATTCAAAAGTACACGGACCAGGTTAGTCTCTTTTTGTTAATTTTGCTTCCCTCTTACAGGAAAGCATGTTTACTCCGAGATGACAATGCCAGTTTTTTATTATCAGCTCAGACGGTAAATGATGGTGTTGGTCCAATCATTTTGATAAGTTCACCCTTGTTAAAAGCTTATTATGGGATGTGGCACAGATGACTTGGACTTTTTTTTGAACACTGACATTCTCTTAATAAATTACAGTCCACCCATAAACATTAAAATATTGCACTTGAGATATCTGTTGCCTCAGTTTAGTGTGTCTGTGTGTGTGTGAGATAGGCCATTAAAAACAAAAGCTCAAAGTCCCCAGTAGTACAACAAGTACAGCAAGTATAATGGAAAATGTAAGTACAATGATTACGAAGAATCACAAGATGTCTGATTCTTATCAGAAGACAGATAAACAAAATAAAATAAATAAAATATCTACGTCTTTATACAGTAGATGATATGTGAATGTATGTATGTGTGTGTGTGTGTATGCATGTGTGTGTATGTGTGTGTGTGTGTGTGTGTGTCATAGGCTCAGATAGACTGTAGACTACGAAAAGCTCAAAGTCTACAGTAGTCCTGCAAGTGTAATGGAACGTGTGAGGTCAATGGTAACAAAGAATCACAAGATGTCTGATTCTTATCAGAAGTAATAAATATTAAGCATAAAATATCTGCCTCTTTACCCAGTAGATAATATGTGTTCCTGCACTTTTTTCCATTGACCACATTAAAAGGGTATACTTAGGAAATGTAAGCAAAATAGCAAAATCATTAAAATCATGACTTAAAATCAATTATTACTATTATCATTCCCTCCAAACTTTTGTGTGGTTGTTTATTGTACTCCAAACCTTTTGTTGTTGGGAGTAAAACATTTTTTTTTTTTTTGTATTTAATTACATATTGTCATTTATCTAATACCAGTGTTGGGCAAACTACTCAGAAATTGTAGTTAACTAAGCTACCAGTTGTCTGTGTCTTGCAGGGAGGGGAGTGGGGCACCCCTGTAGGAAGTGCCTATGATGGGTGAGGAGGCTCTTGCTCGCTTGAGTTTGCGGAGGACGTAAAGGCGCTGCTGTGGTTTCTTCGCCAGGGATGCAGTGTTGGTGGTCAAGGAGAGGACCTCACTGATGTGCACCCCCAGGAATTTAGTGCAGTTCACTCTCTCCACAGCAGCACCAGTGATGGTCATTGGTGGGTGTTGGGTGTGACCTCTCCTGAAGTCAACAACAATCTCCTTGGTCTTGCTGACATTCAGCAGGAGGTTGTTGTCTCTGCACCATGTGCTCAGGAGGCCGACCTCCTTCCTGTAGTGGGTCTCATCGCAACAGCTGCATCACCTTTGTTGGATTATTGCACAGAAGTGATCTGTCCTGCATGGCACAGATGGAAGACTTGCTGTTGTGAACTGCTGCTCTGGAGATGTAGCTTCTGGGGAATCTACTACTCTACGTGGTCAAAAATATAACTTAGCAAAAAGCTATTAGATTCAGCAACTAGCTAAGCTAAGCTACAGCCATGCTACTCAGAAATGTAGTTAAGCTAGTAGTTTTACTATTTGTAGAGAAGCCACTGCCCAGCAATCTCTACTAGTCTACGACATGATTAAAACAAAAAAAAGACTCCATATGTAAAGCAATCAACACCAACATTGATTTTAATATCAGCTTCTGTAACAGAATTTCCAATGATGCCAGATTATATGTTGTACTAAGTGTATGAATGTATTTATGGTTCTGTTTTCTGTGTCAGTGATATGACTGTGTGTGTGTGTGTGTGTGTGTGTGTGTGTGTGTGTCCAGTGGCCTGAATCTGGACTTTGGTCAGCAGGAAATGGAAATTGTGACATTTGGACCAACCCCCCCCACCCCCGCCGCCGCCAAGGTCTTGTGGTTTCAATAAAAGCAAAAAATGAAACAGATACTCACACACACTTGTCACTCTCACCTGGACGCACACACACAGGCTACACCTGTCCCTGACGACTGCGGACACCTCCAGCCTTCTACAAAAAGACTCATTTTAATCAGGTAGTAACTCTACCTTTCTTTTTCATCTTTCTATACATTTCATCATTTAGATTTATAGAGTCTTGTCTCCATTGTAACATAGAAATCGGCTCTTAATCGTTTGTTGCTGTTTGTTAATAATTTTATGTCCGTTTATGTCTGAGTGAGCATCCTTTTCTGTCTCTCTTTATTTAGCAGTCATTTGTGGGCGTCGGTGTAGAGGACAGAGGGTTTTTTTTTGGCTCGAGGGTCACACGAGATTTTACAAAGAATGACAGATAGCTTGGGTAACCCAGGCTACTGATAGATGAGGGGTAAAATATGATGTAACTTACTTGTATGCCAGCAGATAAATTGCCTTCGTAGATTCCTGAGTCGGGAAATAAAATATATATTTTGTGTAGTCTGCGTGGTTACTTTTGCAAACATGTAGCAAACAGGGAAGATCCTTGAACACTGCAACCTATGCCTTTGACAAACTCTTTACATCTGCCTTTGATCCCCATTTCAAAAACGCTCCACAGGTCAGACTGAACCGCAGGTGGCGCCTGGGTCCTATAGTTTGTAGAGAATTAGCATAGCATAGGCTTGGCTTTAACCTTTTGACTTACGCTGCTTAGGTCTCTGTTCATTGAGATGTCAGTGTTGGTGAAACTTAGTATATTCCTACATGTGCATCAGCAGGTTGTATATGGACTCGGTGAGTTTAGCATTAGCGTGTGACTAACCAAGCTAAGGAGTTAGAGGAGCACAATATCGCAAACACATAAAGAAGGGAATCCGGCAGGATCACAGGGACGTGTTAGAGTAGTTTGTTTGTTTGTTTATTTGTTTTGTTTGTTCACTTCTATGCATTCTGTCCATGACCCCCAATGTACATACATGAAATTTATTGAACATGAAATACACTACATGAAATTTATTGTGGTGAGCTTTCTCTAATCAAAGAGTCAAATAGGATGATGAACTATGTTACTGTGAATGATACAGAATTTAAATTCAGATAAATTCAATGATCCAATGTTTTACACTGTTTAACATGTTACTGTGAGTGTGTGCTGAGCCCTCACATACACCTACACACTCACGAGGCTGAGTAGAATGACAGCTGGGTCAGTGAACTCCATGGAAAGAATAGAACACACTCACACACACACACACACACACACACACACACACACACACACACACACACACACACACACACACACGCGCGCGCACACATTTGAATATAGTTTTGGAGTCAATGTCCCATTGGTCAATAGTACAATTCACCTCTTTGTGTGACGGTTTGCGTACATGTGTACCTCTATGGGACTTAATGTAAAATTCTAAAACAGATAGTTATGGTCCTTGATTATGACTGGTTGAATCGTGTTCTAAGTTTGTGAAATCCACATATACAACAGTTAGGTCTAGTCGAACTATTTACTTAGAGTGAAGATACCCCACAATATACCATGGGCTCTTAATCACAGCTAATAATCACTCTGCAATTTTTCTTGAGCGAGAGAGCAGCGATTTTCATAACATCACATTTGACAGTTCTCTCCAGAGAAAACCTCTTAACGGAGCTGTGTGAATATAACATACAGACAAGCAAGCAGGCAGGCATGTGCACATCCACAATAAAGCTGCTCTGCCTGAACTTCCGAGCCGTTGATTAACTGTTGCGTTGCTTGGGAACGGAAACGGGAACTATTTGGGGGGAGGAGGATGAACGAACAGAATTGAAACTAAAGGGTAGAAAACGCAATTCAGTGTCTTAAAACTTTGCTAGTTGGCAATGGAACTGCCGTATAAAAGCAATATAACACTCGTGGTCGTGAGGCTGTTTGTGTATATCCTCATGCCTGCGTCCAAACCACACCCATGAGGATATTCACACACAGCCTCACTCTTATATTGCTTCAATATACCACAGCTCTGACCCCATTTCGCTGAGAGAGAGAGTGTGTCAATCTGTAAGAGAAAGAGTCAACTGTGGTGGTTGCTGCGTGTGTGTGTGTGTGTGTGTGCGTGTGTGAACTATCAGTCTTTTCTGAGAAGTCGTAAACCCATAAAGTGACATAAAATAAGGGACAGAATGAAGTCACACAGCATTACCGTCAGACCTGTAAGGACAATAATGAGACTGATGGAAAAGTTTGTCCTGGGATGTTGAGCAAGCCCGGTTTTAAAACTTCAAATTAACCATCAAACTTGCCAAACCTTCAGGGTCACACCAGAAACTGTGTTTTAATGCACACTCTAGGAAGATACTCAGAAGATGTATCAGTTTAATGTGTTACAACGCTGACGTAGTATTTTATTGATTGATTAATCAAACTGACTTGATAAACACACTTAAACTTACATACGTATCCTCTCTTGTACACACACACACACACACACACACACCCCACACACACACACACACACACACACACACACACACACACTCAGGACTGGGGGGCTGGAAAGTGTTTCCTGAAAGTGTTGTTGAATTACTTCCATCTCTGAATGAGAAACTTATTATGTTACTTATTGCTCACACTAATTACTCCAGGGCAGTGACAGGAAAACACGTCAAAAAAAAAAAAAAAAAAAAAAAAACCCAGCCCTGGCCTCTTCCTGCTGCCTGGCCCCTGAAGCAGGGTAACAGCACCATATCAGGCCCCTTCAGACATCGTGTCACCACTGAAAGGATGCACAGTAAACACCTTTCTGAATCAATTAGAGAATCTGAACAACTTGTACCACTGGGCTAAATTTTACATTTCACTCTCACATGTCAATTGTACTCTTTCAGGAAACTTCCTCAGCAAAAAAAAAAAAAGAGAGAGAGAAGAAAGAAAGAAAGAAATCACAAGGCTGGAATCTTTTAGTATGGAAAAAAAGGTTAACAGTATTAACACAAAAAGTAGCTTAAACTGTCACATTTAGACTGTGTGGTAATTTTATCTCTGTATTTCTAAGCCTATTACTAATACGGAAATGTAGTGTCGTGATGTCAATGTCACACAAGGGCATTGCTCATTCTAACCCCTGAGGTAAGGCTGATAGCACTGGGGGCTAAGAGCACTGATGCAACGTTGCTCGCTGCAGGCTTATCTAAGCCTCTCTCAGGCTTTATCTGAAGCTATTTCTACAGTAGTGCCTGACTAACCAGCCACCGACCACAGAGTTAGATTATTACTGGGATGGGACCTACCATTTATGTATGCAGTGAGAGAGAGAGAGAGAGAGAGAGAGAGAGAGAGAGAGAGAGAGAGAGAAGAGAGAGAGATTGCCATAGGAGAGTGTATCATAGTATTAACATGGGTTGAACCTACTTTATTTACACAATCTGAGGTGGGGACACAGAGAGAGAGAGAGAGAGAGAGAGAGAGAGAGAGAGAGAGAGAGAGAGGTAGATAAATATCACACTCCTGAAAACATTTAAATTCCTTGAAATAACATACATTTGTGTGTGTGTGTGTGTGTGTGCATGTGATCGTAAGGAAGTATGTGTGTGTGTATGTGTGCGTGTGATCATATAGAAGTGTGTGTGTCTATGTGTGCGTGTGATCATAAGGATGTGTGTTTGTGTGTGTGTGTGTGTGTATGTGTGTGTGTGTGTGTGTGTGTGCGTGTGATCATAAGGAAGTGCTAAAAAAATTGGGAGGTTTATCTCCCTCAGTCATAACCAACTCCTGTTTTGGAGAAAAGCCATGGACACACAAGCTAATGATTGACAAGAGAGCATACAGACATCTCTCCTCTCTCTCTCTGTGTGTGTGTGTGTGACTGTAAAACTCTCCCCTGAGAGACTAGTCTGTGTTCACCATGACTATGAGTGAGTCTTTACTTGGGTGGATCTAAAAGGGAGTTTAGAAAAGTAGCTATTTCAGGTCTTAAGTTTAAATAACAGTTTCCCTGCTGGTGTGCAAACGGTATGTAGAGGTGTTGGTGTAGTTGCTGTCTAATTAGATTAACTGTGTTGTGCTACATTAACTGTAATTGTGTTAGAGTTGTGTTCTCACAATGTATTAACATCTGCTGTATTTTCTTGTCTCCAGGTCTGTAGACCGTATCAGCCAAGATGTGTTGTTCAGGGCTTCTGAAAATCATGATGTTTATCGTCAATGGCGCCATCTTTGTAAGTACTCCTGTTCCTCACCCAGTCAGATTCTCATTCGACACATTTGGAGGAGCATTTCAAAGATAGGAAATTAAAGTAGAATAGAGTTGGACATTAATGACATTGAGGCACATTGAGACACATTAAGGCACATTGAGATTATATTGAGGTGATATTGCTGCTGTTCCCCCCTACTGAGGTCATAACTTTGATTATAAAACTGACTTGGGCCTTAGTCATGTTGCGTGTGCGTGTGCGTGTGTGTGTGTGCGTGCTGAGCTCTCCATAGCACCATGCTCAACAGTACTCAAGGCGCCAAGACTCTAACCAAGTTCATTTCAGAACAACTAATAGCTGATGACTTTGAATTCTATCTTCTGCTGTTCATCATCCCTGTAACAGATGATAAAGTTTTAGTATCAGTATTGGGATCCAGATCGGCTACTTCAGTCATGGTGTTGTTATCAAAGTCATAATTTCGATATCGTTCTGTATCATTTTGGGGTCTGTCTCCCCAGTCAGACCATGAAGGTTTTCTTACCAGCTCTGCTGACCCAGAAAGAGAACCGGACAAAACAAATTCCCCTCACATAATGTTAAGAGGACACCACTCCTTATGTTTCCCAGGCTGTTATTAACCTCGGGTGTGTTTGCTTGCATTGGTCATTGCCAAATCAAGACAATAATTCTGACCCAGGATCAGTTTTATAGCCTTGTCTAATGAGAACATATCCCAGCACGCCTGACGCTGTTAGCATGTGTGTGCTAAGTGCTTTATAGCACCATGTTAAGACACCACTCGCTTGGACCTCGGCGTCTTTGTGCGATTGGATGGCCTCAGCTAACCAATGGGAGTCTAAGTGTGGGGAGTCTAGGAGAAGCACCAGCCATGTTTTTTTTTTTTTGGGGGGGGGGGGGGGGGTTGGGGGTTGGGTCCCTCTGCCTAGTAACCATGTTAGATAATGATCACTCTTATAAAAGGGAATTGCTTCCTGAATGACCACTAGTTGAGTGCAGTGCCGTAGTCTAGTTTGCTGTAGTGGGTATTCTGCTGTGGCTATACTGTCTTGTACAATTCCAGGGTTGTCAGTATTGCAGCCTATGTTTGTAATAATACTGTAGTCTACAGGCTTGTTTGAGTGTGATATGACTGGGCTCTCTCTTCCGAAGGGACCTTTCGATGAGAACAAGCTGTTAAATAGTTTGGGTGTGGTGCTAAACAAGTTTGGCCAGAACAATTACCATAATGAACTTATCATGCCTATAACTGTAATGGTTTTAGTCGCTTTTTCATCAAGGATATCCACAGCAAGTATTCATTTACTTGCAAGAGAAAAAAGACAGAGAGATACAGATCTTTATTCCTATTTTGCTTGGTCAAAGACTAGGCTAGGATTTTTTCTTTTTTTTTTTTTTGACTGTTCATTTCATTCCGGCTGTGAGTTTGTACTTCAGGTTGAATATTCTATTCTATTATGTTCCATTCTATTCTATTTCATTCTATTGTATTTTATGTATTCTATGTTATTGACCACGCTTACATGCATCTAAGTATCCCGAATATGACCGGGATATTAAGCATCCTGGCTTTCTGTCTGTGCATGTAAACACTTTCTCCTGAATTCAGTATCCCGAATAAGCCCTCTTTATGGATTGGCGCCCTTTTTATGCCTCTAGTATGGATAATACTGTGCCTCCCCCTAGTGGTGAGGGATGGTTATAGCAGTGCAGTTTGGCAGCTCACCTTTGACAGTGTGCGGGTGGGTGCCGTCGCCGTCCTGCTGGCCATGGGCATCTGGGTGCCAAAGGTCAATACTGACCATGTGTTTCTCTCTTTCTCTCTCCATAACTCTTTCTTTCTTTTTCTTCCTTCTCTCCTTCCCTCTCTCCATAACTTTCTCTCTCTCTCTCTCTCTCTACCACTCTTTTTTTCTCTCACTCCCTCTTCCTTGGTCTCTTTCTCTACATCTCTCCATCACTCTCTCTGTCTCCTTTCCTCCCTCTCTCTCTCTCTCTCCTCTCCTGGGCAGTTGGTTGGTGCCGCCCTGCTGGGCGTGGGGATCTGGGTGCAGGTGGACTCTGGATCACTGCTGGGTTTCCTGGACCACATCGATGACCTGCCTGCAGAACTCAAGCAGCTGACTAACGTGGGCTATTTGCTCATTGCCGTCGGTGCCATGCTCGGACTCATCGGGTTCCTGGGGTGCTGCGGAGCCATGAGGGAGAGCCGCTGCATGCTGCTCACCGTGAGTGACCTATGACCTATGACCTTACACACACACACACACACAATGACCAGTGATATCAGTGATGACATGATATGGCGTCATGACCACAAGATGCATATATTGAATTATGTTATATTATATTACATCATTATTTTAAAAGCATTTTAGCTTCTTTTAGCATGTTTGCATTTTTACTTCTTCCATCTTTTTAAAACTCATTTATATGTTAAATGAAAAAATGTGGTCCTAACAAAATGATATGTTCAGGCAAAACAGTCAACAGTAACTGAGCTCTTCTCTCGCTCTCTCTTCCTCTCCTCTCTCTCTCTCTCTCTAGTTCTTCAGCATCATCCTCATCATCTTCATCGCTGAAGTGGCCGGAGCTGTGGTCCTTTTTGTCTTCCAGCCCCTGGTGAGAGACCTCTCTTGTCTTTAGTCTAAGCCCCACTGTTGAATGAGAGATCACACCCCATATTTCCTCAAAGCCCGCTTGTTAGAAAATCACCTATTTGGAGAGTCCTTAGTCCCAGGAACAATAACCAATAAAAAATAAAATGTTTCCAGAGCTGCTCTAGTCTAGCTAATAATAGTAGTAATGTTATCAGTATTGGACATCACACAATTTAGGTTAATGTTATTTGGGTTATTATCAACCCAATAATAGGTTCAATTTAAGCCAACGGGGGTGTGATAACCTAGCCCGGTTCTCTCATGTACCGATCTGCGTTTTGCTTCAAATTGTGATGCATCACACTCTCTTTTCTCTGTAATCATTGATTTGATTGGTTGTAGGCATATCCAGTGCCTGTGGAGGCATTGTGATCTATGTCAGTTAATCCCGCCTCATGGAAGTTGGAGATGACATAAAATTGGCCAGACTGAGATGCATAGCAGATCAGCATGTGTGAGAACCAGCCTAGTGACTGACCCTATTTGGGTGGCAACAACTCATCAAGCATTTTCTAGAGTAAAAGCCCAATTTTAGCCATCATGTTCGCCAGCACAAGGTGATACTAACGTTAGTTGTCAGTGTGGCGCTCGTTTTGTGAGTTATAGCACAAGGTGATACTAACGTTAGTTGTCAGTGTGGGCGCTCGTTTTGTGAGTTTACGGTATCTCTTAGTCTCATTTCGTTTTGTGTTTGTGATACTACGTTAGTCATCAGTGTGGGCGCTCGTTTTGTGAGTTACGGTATTCTCTCTAGTCATATCGTTCTTGGTGTGAAAAGGTTTTGGTCTATGTCTGAGAGTGAATGTCTGTCTGAAGCTCAACTTGCCTCTATTAAATTAGTGACAGATAAAAATACATATTATATTATATTATATTATAGTGGATATACGGGTATACGATAAATGGGTACATAGAGATGAGTGTATCATACAATGGCATGAGCATCTCCTGACAGGAATATTGTTGCTGCAGGTGAAAGAGCTGCTTGAAGACATTGGAGAGAAGGTAGCCGTCAGCATTAAGAAGGACTACGATACCGACGAAACCATTGCCACGTTCTGGAACAGCACAATGAGTTTGGTAAGCCTGCTGTAGTCACCTGTCTTTGAGCACTCAAGGTTGTTTTTATACTTATACCAGATGATGGATGGATGGATGGATGGATAGATAGATTCCTACCTGGACAGTCCGCCCACTTCAAAATCAGTGTCAGCTAAAATTTCCAAAACCAAATAGCAAATAGACAGTTAATGCTAACTGAATGGGGCACAGAAACTCACTTTCAGTTTTATTTTCCCATGCCCCATTCAGGTAGCGTTAGCTGCTGGTTTGCTGTTTCGGTCTATGTTGTACCAGATTCTTTTCTGGTTCTTTTTCCAACAGACAGCACTAGGTGAGCTCGAACAACAGGGCTATTCATTCACAGTAGATCTCATTCATTCAAGTAATTTCTCTCTCTCTCTCTCTCTCTCTCTCTCTCTCTCTATGCTGCAGTTGAAGTGCTGTGGGTACAACAACTTCACTGACTTCACAGATTCCCCTTACTTTAATAGAAACAAGGGGTACCCGCCACAGTGCTGCGGTTTTGAAGATGCAACCTGTCCAGCTTCTATGAGCGTAAGTCTTCCATGCACCTTCCCAGACCCCTGCCTCCCCTCTCTCTCTATCTCTCTTGAACCTCACTCCATCTCTCTCCTCTCTCTCTCGTACCTCACTCCATCTCTCTCCTCGCTCTCTCTCACCTCACGCTCTCTCTCACTCTCTCTAATCACACTCTTACTCCTCTCTCTCTCTCACCTCACTCTCTCTCTCTGTCTCTCCTCTCTCTCTCTCTCTCTCGCACCTCACTCCATCTCTCTCTCTCTGTCTCTCTCACACCTCACTCTATCTCTCTCTCCACTAACACTCTCTCTCTATCTCTGTTTCGCTCTCCTCATTCTCTCTCTCTCCTCATTCCCTCTTTCGTGTAAGCTGGTAAATAAGTAGAGGTAACTGAAAATTTAGCAATCATGGTTACGTGTTAACCTTGGACACTAGGAGATGAGACCGTTTTAGACAGGAGTTGCAGCGTTGTGAATCAAACATTTCATGTTGTTGTTTCAAACCGTTGCTTATAGTTTTGAGCATAGCTAAAAGTACTTAGATTGTTCATTTTTGTAACAAGATTAAAGGGTTTTGAGAATGTTAAAAAACTGATGTTCACAGTTTTGAGAAAAAAAGGAGTTTCAAAAATGTTTTAGCAATTGTGAAAACTGTAACTGAACGACAGCTATCAGCAAAAAGACAGCTGTGGACTGATCTACCTTACCTTGAGCTTGTTAGACAGTGTCAAATAAGTGTCCATAAGACTGCCTCCTACTCCTCAGTTGTTGCATCCTGCTCAACACCTTATCTCTTCTCTCCAGAATATTCCAGGCTGCTTTAATAAACTGGTGACCCTCATAGAGGACAACGCTCTAGTGGTGGCAGGCGTGGCTCTGGGCATCTGTGCAGTAGAGGTAAGACCTCAGCCTCATGTTCTTCTTCCTTAAATAACAATAAAAATAACAACAACAATAATAATAATATATACTCTTAATAATAATAATAATAATATTGTTATGCAGTTGCAGTAGTTGTTATAGTACTAACAGATGTAGTAGTAGTAGTAGTAGTATAGTTGGTGTTATTGGTACTAACAGATGTAGTAGTAGTAGTATAGTTGGTGTTATAGTACTAACAGATGTAGTAGTAGTAGTTGGTGTTATTGGTACTAACAGATGTAGTAGTAGTAGTACAGTTGGTGTTATAGTACTAACAGATGTAGTAGTAGTAGTACAGTTGGTGTTATTGGTACTAACAGATGTAGTAGTAGTAGTACAGTTGGTGTTATTGGTTGTGCATCTTCTCCATCCTCTGTTTTGATTCCCAGATCGCTGCCATGGTCGTCTCCATGATCCTGTACTGCAAAGCAGGGAAGTAACACCGCCACTCAGCGGCAACTTCAGCCAATCAGAACTTTGCTGCGTTTGGCCTAACATATATTTTTTTGACCTTACCCTGAGGACACAATCAATCAGACACATTCGAATCACATGATCTGTACAGAGGCCCCACCCCCCAACCCCATGAAGCCCACCTCATCTGGGACACACCTCACGTCTGGGTTGGTCTGTCGTACTCCTGAGTCACAGGTGTGTCACAGGCAGTTCACAATCAGTCACCTGCTCGACTAATCTGTCGCCAAACCACAATGTCCTCAGTGTGTTTTTGTCTTTTAACGGCACATTATTTCATGTTTCATGTTTACATACTTGATGTAGATTTTCTGTAGATTAGCTCACTGCAAGTCATTGAGTGATTGACTGAATCCTTGACTGAACCCCTAAGTCCTAAGGCCTAAGCCCTAAATCCTACGCCCTATACCCTAAGCCCTAAATCCTACGCCCTATATCCTAAGCCCTATATCCAACGCCCTATATCCTGAGCCCTAAATCCTATGCCCTATATCCTACGCCCTAAATCCTAAGTCCTGAACCCTCAACAACTTAACTGCCATAAATCTGCTCTCTGATTTGCCAGTTAAGTCTCAGGGTTAGGGAGAGCACTGGGATTCAGACATGGATTTGGAAGGGTTGTCCAAATGGAACTGCTCTTTCTTGTTTGTACACAGAGCTGTATGATGTTTGTACTCGCGGATTCATTCTCTTTTGCAGGCCCTACATGCAGGCCATATGGGGCTCTTACAGACTCTATAGAGGCCTGTCACACTTGTATTGTGTTACCTTGCCTAGAATCATCACCACAATAACGCCCCTGTTGATCTACTGCTATAACCCACACTAGACCAGGTGAGAAACTGGAGAAGTGAAAACCTGCTCATTGAGTACCCTGCTTGCGTAGTTTTACCTTGCCTACCACAACCACAACAGCGCCTACCAGTTACCACAACAGCAACAGCAATAACTACCCCATTGAGCTGATGCTGTAACCCACACTTGACCAGATCAGGGCCAGACTAGGAGGCTACTCCAAGCAGGTGACTAAGTGATAAACCCACGGAAATTAAGACAAAAGAAACTGTAAACCTGCTAACAGATTAGCCTGCTTGCTTTGTTTAGTTAAGAGACTGATGACTCTCCAGACTCTTATGTTATCAGACTAACCTTACCTCATTTGACACATAACCACCTACTTGGAATACCCTCCTCCAGCCCACATTAGGGCCGGATCAGGGCCAGATCAGTACTGGCTGCACACTCCTCCTCACCAGAACTCAGTCCACAGCACACAGGGACACTTCACCTCTCACTCTGCACTCTGACGTAGTGCGTTGCTGTGCTGTGTGTATTGACGACTATGGTTTGGTCTGGCAGGTAATCCTTGATTAGTGGTGCCTACAGTGGGGCAGAAGACAGAATTATAGAATTAGATCACTACTACAAAAGTTACAGTCAACAAGACATTCAGCAAAATACAGAATTATGGGATTAGATCACTATAATGAGTATTATAATGCCCCCAGTTCACTCTATTTGTGTTATGGTTTTAGGGATGTTGGTGTGAATAAAGGATTTAAATTATTATTTGCAACCTTGATGTGGAAATTAATAAACTGTCACTTTGTTGTTTCTTCATGACGGTGCATGTGTGTGATTGTTTGACTGAATAAATATTCCTCTGTCTAAAAATGCATAATGTTGCTAGCAGTTGTGGTTGTTCGAACAGCATTTTCTGTTAGCAAACAATTTTTCATGGGATGATGTGGCTCCTTAAACTCATGCACATGTCCTTTAAGTAAGGGATAATGGCCAATGAGATGACCAGTTCTATGGAAATAATGGCGAGGTGAAGGTGAAGAAAGCCGGAGACGGGCAAAGCATGAAGCAGAGTTGCATCCGTTGAGTCAATATGTTCATTGAACTGGTCACCTCAAAGGCTATCCCACTTATCTCTCGTTTGTAGTTTTATCCAAAACTTTCTTTAAATTCAGGTGTCATCATGTGCATGAACTACAGAAAATAACCTTTTATAGCTCCTGTTAAAGGGGTAAAGTACAGCGTGACATACAATTGTCATGGTTACCATTCATAAGCGCATTGATATGGAACGGTGATTCAAATTTTTAAGATCTAGTTCAAAGGTAGCCAGTTATACAGTTAATTCTCATCTCATCAGCCAATCAGAAAAAGAGAATCCCATTGTTAAGGGAGACAAGCTCTCGTATGTTTTTATCCATGTCGCTTATACACTGGAGCCAGCACAGGCAAGTAAGACCTAATGACTTGTCTTGATTAAACCAGGTATTTTTAATAGCAATAAATGTCACTTCACTTGTGAATGATTGGATTATATTATCTGTAGACATGTTGTTTGGTGAAAACTTGTAACAACACTAACAGTTTGACAAACAAAAAT
This sequence comes from Tenualosa ilisha, assembly GCA_015244755.2. NCBI lineage: Eukaryota > Metazoa > Chordata > Actinopteri > Clupeiformes > Clupeidae > Tenualosa > Tenualosa ilisha. Next base: position 143,198 of record PYXC01000366.1, read on the forward strand.
GATTAGTTTGCTTAGTCATGAAAACGTCTCTTTTTAATCTCTTTAAAGAGAGTTCCGAATGACTGAAACCTTGTCTGTGTGGATGTCATGTGTTGCACCTTTGGAGCAGCAGTTGTGACCACCAGACTGGAGCTGCAACTTCCACAGATTTGCTGGGACCCTGACTACTTATTGTGACATCAGGCTATCCAGCCTAGCGAACAGTATAGACACAAAGAAGTTAGTGTGTTAAAACAGTTGAATCTCTCCTCATCTCACAACTGGCCTATTTCTAGTTTATTTGGAATCATTTGCATGCACCCAACAGATTTCATGGTATCAGGAGAAGGCATCAATTGGAGACCGGTTTGAGCAGGTTAGCATTTCTCGAGAACTGGGTGTCATGGCTGTGTTGAAAGCAGGCATCTCCTTTGTGTTCTCAGCCAAACACCAACAAACAACTTCAAATTCTACCACTGTCTGATTTGCACACTCTCCCACACACACACTCCTACTTCAGACCCGACCACTCTGCTTGGAGACTGTAAGTTTGGTTTTATAGTTTATGTATTTGTAATGCTTGATTATATATCTACATGCTGTAAATATCTGACAATGATTATTGTCAGATTCAATTACATTTAGAACTGTGACATACTGAAGGAATAACTTTCATTTCTCAATGGATTATCAGGAAGCATCAGTTGAAGAGCAGTACAGGAGCAGTTCAGTATTTCTCAAGAACTCATGTTGAGTGCAGGAATGTTCTTATCCAAAACCAACAACCGGCCAAGTTTAGTTTGCTTAAATGTAGCCCATAATAATATTAGGAAGAATTGTTATATTGCTAACAATATAAGTTAACTCACTAATTTCTGTCATTTTGGTAGGTCTTTGAATGAAAATACTTTACCTGCAACACTCAAAACAACAACAGAGCTATAGTTTGAAACACACCAGAGTTGTCCTTCAATCCTAGACAGCTACTTACTCTGAACAACACACTGAAATGAACCTATTTCTGATCAAATTGTTTATGGTTCATACAAACCATATCGACAAATAAAACATCAATTGGAGGAGGAGTAATTATCTCCAGGTATCAGTGTCAGTTTCCTTTCAAATGTGCCAGGAGCAAAACACTTATGTACAACTTAGATTGATTTTACATATTTCTCAGTGTGTTGGACGCAGGTATCTTTTAGTTTGTTTGTTTGATTTTGGGGATTTAAAGTAGGAATGCCTTAGCCAACCCCTGCAGGCCAAACCCCCTACCCCTAACCCTAACCCCCCCCCCATAATATCCTCCTACTTTTGAAAAACTGACCATGCAGCTGCTTTTTTTCTTTTCTTGTGGGTGGTCACAAATATTTTCATGTCCCATCTAGGCTACTTTGGATAACCTCAGAATGACAACAGAAGGAGAATCACAGGCAGCCAAAGCTGCACTGAACACAACAATGCAAGTTACCGCTGAGGCTTTAAACCTTGTAAGAAGCTTCCGCAATTACACTTTAAATGCCCTCACCTGAGTTCTGATTTTCTATGTGAACTGTACCAAGTCATATCAATTACATCTATGTAAAATGAAACCCTGATATACATTAGTTAAAAAATAAATACTATGCCTACAGTAGGTGTAAGCAGAAAACAATTTTCAGAATACTGAGAATAACTAGACAACTACAACTCTTATACAAGGATACACAAACATTTTACTGTAGCATGCATATGGTTACAATAAAAAAAATGCAGTGAAATTGTGTCTGTTTCTCAGCCTATTTGTGCATGGGGGGGGGGGGGGGTAGGAAGGGGCATGCTAAAGTGCATATAGTGCATAAAGTGCATAGGGGAAGTGGCTAAGGGCTGCATTAAGATGAGGGGGTGGATGATGTAAAAATGATGAATCGTGTTGACAGAGGGCAAGAGCTATGTGGCCTGCTTGGGGGGAGGGGGGGGGGGGGATTACAATACTTCCACACATCCAAACATTATAGTGATCTAATCCCATAATTCTTGTCTTTTGCCCCATAATTCTGTCTTGTAGGCACCACTAATCAAGGATTACCTGCCAGACCAAACCATAGTCGTCAATACAGACAGCAAAGCAACATACTACGTCAGAGTGCAAGGAGTTGACCGCATAAGTATCGCCGAATACGTGGCGCCAGAATCTGCCGTGTCTTTTCCTACAGCAGCTGGCAGCGTCACTGTGTTTGTGTACAACGCAGCTGACCATGACATGCCTCTAGTTTCTAATGTCTATGATTCTCATGGCAAAATCATGATTGTGATGGGCAGTTCAAACCCAAAACTTGTCCAAGTGTAACAGATGTTATGCGTTGTGTTGAAAGCAGCTGACACAAACTCCCAATCAATGATTTTATTCTGAAGATAGATAGACAACAGAAGTTGCATCACGGTCCAATCTAGCAATACTGCCACACTTGTGCGGGCAAGACGAACTGGGCACTATGTATATATAATGAAAACAAACATGTACCTGAAGATAGATAGACAACAGAAGTTGCATCACGGTCCAATCTAGCAATACTGCCACTAAAAGTATAGAAACACTTATGTTAGCATACACGGAATATAGACTTTCCAAGCTAACAGTTTAATACTTACTGGACAAATGCCCTAAATACACAATTCTGCTCACATTTAATGGTCTATCAAATTCTAGGTACATATAGATTGAAACAAGGGATAAGTATGTAAGTAAAATGATTGAAATATCAAGTTTTTCTCCAGTGTGTTAAACTCATAACCTACCACTTGTGCGGGCAAGACGAACTGGGAAGAGCAGAACGCATCATTCCCATAACAGCTATTTCCTTAAAGGCACAGAGCACCATTAAACCCTTAACAATGGCAAGTGGAAGCACTAAACCCGTAACACAAGCAAAACAAGACTAACAAGCAGGCTAGCTCAGCGACTGATTCAATAGCACCCTGCCATGCTTAGGCCTTTTATAACAAGGCTGTGGGTTTACTACTTTAGCCCATGCATCAACTGAACAACTTGTCAGGGTCTAACCTGACATTCTTAAGTCATTCTTCAACTATTGCCAACATAGGCAAACCGAAGTGGAAATGCATAAACTGTCAAATCTTCATTCACAAATCTGTGCGTGTGTGTGTGTGTGGTTATTTGACTACAAAATGATGTCCCTTTGTCTACACTATGTTCATCATGTGCAATGATGACCTATGGTGTTGTTCTTCCAAACCAACCAGGCTGACAGATAATTCATCTGTACTAGCATTACATCAATGAATAAGATAGAGGTGTATCTTTCTGTCTGACAAACTGTATGGTGCAAGAAGAATTTCCATGACCATCTCTATGTCTATCTTCTCCCTCTTTTCTTGCTGTTTATCAGCTTCACCATCTGCTTAGCAGTTATATGTTAAATGGGCCCCAACTTAAGTGAAGTCAACATTTTAAGATAGCTAGGCTTTTCATTCAATAGCCTATTGTCAACAGATGCAAAGCACAGAATATTTTTGCAGGCCATTCAATATGAATAGAGCATATTTATCTTAAATATAACCTAACTGTCTGCTGCACTTTCTGTGCTGCACATGATATCCTTCCATGTCCTAGGCCAGCCTTCAACCTTTTTTCCTCCAAGAGGTATTTTGACAAAATCAACAGAGCGCTACTCTACTAGTTTACATTGTTATTACTGATAGTCCTTTACCATCTTACACATTTATAGTGCAGTGTGAATACCCATCTCAAGCATCATGCAAATTTGTGTAGTGTTGATTTCATAGAGATTTTAACAGGTTAAATACCCATATTATTTATTTACATTTCCTTAGACCCTTTGCAGACTGGCGAGCTACTGGCGCTGCTGAGCGACCTGTTGGTGACCCCTGGCCTTGGCTTACCTTTGCGCTTCTTCTGGGGGAAGAAGAGGAAGCTGCGTCATTGTTTTACACCGACATCATTGGGTCTACCCGGGGATTGTTCTTAATTGAAAGCAGGTGCAATCGCTCGTTCACCAGATGGCATCGAAATAAAAATAATAATAATAATAAAATTACAAAAAAAAAAGAAAACCGCGTCATTCTGCTCTCAGTTGATTAACCAGCAGCTACACGGTAGGATCTCCGGTGCAGGGTCGTGAGAGAGAAGCATATATCAGTGACAGACTATTCTCTGGACTTCGGTTGAATCATGCGGAGGTTCGTAGATTTGTTTGGGGGTGCTTTCAGCTTCATCTGTTTGCTCACAGTCCTCGTGTCCGCTCGTTCGCGCAACATTAGGCCGATGCTAGAGTGGCAGCCTTCGTTGTTGCCTCAGCGGGGAATTATGTCTTCCCTGTGGTCTCCTACGCTAGCTCCAAGGCCACAGGTGCCCGGGGGCGAGAGCGAACGCCGGCCCGACACATCAACCGTGAGGGTAACGTGCCACCCGGACTACATGCATATTGAGACGAACGCGGATTTGCTGGAGTTGGGCTTTCCGGTAAACGTGAAGGACGTCAGGCTAGGAGTAAGCAAGCAAACCGGTGATGCGTGCAGGGCCCTTCCGTCTAAACCGGGGAAGTACACCATCGCAGCTTTGCTCACAGATTGTGGCACACGACATTTGGTGAGGTTTTCTAAATCTCTCTTAAATTGAAAACTTTGTGTGTGCATGTATTAAACTTTGGTAACCTACTTTGTCGAATTAAGTCAGGTCATTTTTTTTGTTAAACCTGCTAACCTTAACATTAAATAAATAAATAAAAAATGGTAGCTCTGAAATGCTTAAGCTATGTTAAAGCCTTGCAGCACTATGAGCAAAGTGTCTGAGGCAGGTGCTCTTGATGTCTTAATATCTAGCCTTTGTATGCTGTGTTGGTATTGAGGTTATGCACTGAAGTGGGCCTATAACCCCTTTTCCCCCTGGCAGATCACAGATGACTATCTAATCTACACCAACACCCTGGAGTACTCCCCTGGTCCCTCACCAGATGGGTTGATCCGAACACAAGCAGCATCCTTCCCTATTGAGTGCCGCTACAAAAGGTAACTTGGCTGTGCACATTCATCCATCCATCCATCCATGTGGGACTGATTTTTATTTTCCCTTGCCTCTCACTGGTGGTGATCTGTGAGACATTATGGGCCAAATGTATGCTTGTGCATCAATGTGGCACAACCCCCCCCCCCCGCCCCCCAACACACACACACACACACACACACACACACACACACACACACACACACACACAGCTTCTGTGTATTCCCTATAATGATGTTAAGTGCATTTGCCTCATTTGTCACCCTTTTTCTACCTGTCTCTTGCTTCTCTGCGCCATTAGAAGGTTTGACCTGAGCAGCATGCCCGTGATGCCCACCTGGGTGCCCTTCATGTCCACCCGTGCCGACAAGGGCCAGCTGGACTTCTCACTCAGGCTCATGACCGGTACTTCCAAGACAGACGGCTGCCATCATGCATTTCTTTAGTTCAAATCTGTGCCTCCATGGACAATTATTTACAGCCTTCCGTCTCCTGTCTGCAAACTAAGTCTTCATTTATATGGTTGGCAAAGTCAGGAGAGCTTCCATCACTTACAAAAAAATATATTTTATAATATAATATTTATGATATATTTCATATTTTTGCTTCATGGATATTTGTGTTTGGCCCTCAGCGTCCTGCTTGCACAAGGTTCTAATTTAAATGGTTAGCCAATTACGTTTTGTTTTTAATATAGGAATTATTATTATTATTTTTTTTAAATTCTGCGTCTCTTTGGATTAAAGCTTTGCCAAGTCCAGATAAGCATAAACGGTCGGCAAGGTGACCAACTTGAGATCAGGGACTCCAGATGAGTTTGCAATGCTTTTAAATGGGGCTTTACAATAGAATATCTACACTTCTTAAACTGCTGAATGGACTGATTGTGTGCTATGCTGTTTTCCTCAGATGACTGGGCTTTTTCTCGGGCTGCTAAAACCTACTACCTGGGTGAGCTCATTCACATCGAAGCGTCGGTCACGCAGTTCAACCACAACCCCATGCGAGTGTTTGTTGTCGACTGTGTTGCTACGGTGACCCCTGATGCCAATTCTGTTCCCCGATACGCCTTCATTGAGCAGGGGTAAGGCAACGTGTGTGTGTGTGTGTGTGTGTGTGTGTGTGTGTGTGTGTGTGTGTGTGTGTGTGTGTGTGTGTGTGTGTGTGTGTGTGTGTGTGTGTGTACAAAAGGGGGGCAATCGTTCGATCCTCATTCAAAATTGAGAACAGGACCCTACTGGAGCTTCTATGAAGCTTCTATATGGTTTCATGGAACAGTTTTGGTTGAGGGACGGTTTGGGTTGGTTTTGGTTTTTGCTGTCCTGAATGCAACTGTGAGTTTTAGCTAAGCTATTTAGCTTCATTCTCTCTTCCCCAGCTGCCTAATGGACAGCTACATGACCGGCTCCACGTCTCACTTCCTCCCCCGAAAGCAGCATGACAAGCTTCAGCTCCAACTGGACGCCTTCCGCTTCCACCAGGAGGAACGGGCTGAGGTGTGTGTGTGTGTGTGTGTGTGTGTGTGTGTGTGTGTGTGTGTGTGTGTGTGTGGGAACCATGGTGTAGGAAGGTATTGGTAGCCAACAAAAATAACCTTATTTCTTAGCAAGTGTGTTGTGCTTGCTTAGCTCTGTGATGGCAATGGATTTGCAAAATGTTTTGCATCTTTACTAAACTTGGTGAGCCACCCAAAGGATATAAACCAGATGTGACTATTATAAATAAGACTTAGTTAAAAAATACTTGCATGACCCAGTCTGATTGCAAAGTGTCTTTATTTGTTTATTGAGCAACATGTTTGTATGTCTCTCCTTCAGCTTTACATCACCTGTATGCTGAAGGCGCAGCCGGTTGGTGAGGCTGATGGCACAGGCCTTGCGTGCACCTTCATGGACAACAGGTAGGTGCCTGGGTGACTACCGTCTAACCCACTTGATGTGCGTGTCACCAAGTGGTAAGCCTCTTAAAGCTGCGTTGCTGCCACCACCTCCAAATAGAGTGAAACGATCGGGGTCGTCTGTTGGGAAATTTTCCACTTTTTTGTGCAAACAAGTGACAAATGCAAAGCTACCAATATGCAACACAAAAATGGATACTGAAATAACCCAAAGACTAACAACTCCCGACCACCAGGTGGCAGTCTGCTGACAGTGAGGACCAGCTCTGTAAAGCCTGTTTGAGTGTTGATCATGGCCGGTCTCCTCCATTCAATCATGAAAGCCCCCCAGTGATCCAGAATCTTGCAGGAAGCCATGGCAACAGCAGCAGCTCCCAAGGCCTGTCCCAGTTTGCGTTCATGAAGCCCAGATCTAAGCGGCCATCGCCCGAGAGCCCTGAGCCCAGTAAAGGTAAAGTGGTCCCGAGCGCCCACAACAGACCAAACAGGAATACACGTGCTTCAGACCTCTTCAATCACACAGATTCCCTAACAAACTGTCATCGTCTTTTTCTGGCTTGGTCAACCTACCCTGTGTTTAGGTTGGGAGAAGGAGGAGCGAATCGGACCCATCTCCGTCCTGAAGAAGAGCAATAGCTTGCTGGCACCCACTGAAGCCTTTCAGGGCATCCCACAACTCGTGCCAGGTGAGCAGGGTACAAGATTGGCGATTTCTAGAACCTTCTGGGAAGATGGTGTTCGTTTCCATACTTTTTTTTTGGGGGGGGGGGGGGGGGGACGGACGTAAGCCTGTATGTAACAGTAGCCAGCTGGTCAAATGGCCTGCAGTAATTACTTTGGTCAACCTCCCTCCCAACACAGATGTGCTAGTGATTGAAACTGATAGGGTTTTAGCTTACTTGCTAGTGCGCTCTATGGTGTTGCTAGTCGTAGGTTGGAGCCTGGGTGTGTGCAGGGCTGTATCATCCAGGAGGACGCTGGTTACATATAGAGGGTTATGGGCTTCGCTGTCTTGAAGGGCTAATTCAAAACGTCTGGCCTCTGCCTTGGCTGACTGTGAGTAATACTGCTTGCTTTCAGAAACTGAAATGGCCAACCCTTTTAAAGCAGCACCAGAGGGTTATTCTATGGATGGTCACCCCAACGAACTTGACAACCAGGTATTCATATTTATTTTTATTTATGGAATAAGCAACCTGCTATTCTAATTGTTCACTTGGCTGTCTTTGGTTCTCAGTTCATAAGGATTCCCTACCGGCTAACAAAAGCTCCGAAGATGAAAATATGTATCAGTTCTTTGACATGTCGAAAAGACAAGCATCCCCAAAAGGTGTGTGTGCATGCACACACACACACATGCATGCACACTCGAACATGAGCATGCACACACACAAAATCATGCCTTATAAATGTATGTGGTTGTACAAATTTTCCCTGAAATGGTTTTGGTTGATATTGTTTGGATGCTGCACTTTTGCTTCCAATGTGCTCATATTGACTAAAGTGTTAGAGTGTGTGTGTGTGTGTGTGTGTGTGTGTGTGTGTGTGTGTGTGTGTGTGTGTCTCTCCCCACCTTTCTCAAGAGCAGACTTGGCTGAGATGATGGAGCTGTTGATAAAGGCATCTTTGCCGGTGACCAATGAAGAGAACGCCACAGAAGCCTCGATGACCGAAGCAACTTCTCTGCCGGTCGATGAGGAGGCAGTTCCCATTCCCACTGTTCTGGATAACGAGACACTGTTTGCCTCTACGAGTCTTGCAAAAGAGGACAAAATGGCTGACCTGAGGCTTGACGTTGCCTTGGAAACACCTTCAAACTCCTCAGCTCCTTCCAAAGAGGATGTAGTGACGCTGGGCAACAAAGAGGAAGATGGCATGAGGAGATGACATAAGCTTCCATGATTGGAGAAATAAAGATTCCAAACTAAGCATTGTGTGTGCTTTGGTCATTTCCACCCTGGGTCTAATTAAGCTTGGCCTATTCGTCTCGGATGGGTTTGATTGCATGTGTTGTGCTGTGAAATGCTGGATTATGATTGGCGTGAGGAGATGCCACCATCAGTCTACTGAAATGGTTTTGCACTCAACGTTGCCCCTCATGGAAGTTGATGTATGATTGCGTGCCAGCTTGTCCACTTGGGTTGGTTCTTATCGAAAAGGACTTGCCACCTGTGTGTGTGTGTGTGTGTATATGAGATCTCTTTGAAAATGCTGCAAAGACCATTTTAAATAGTCACACATCTATTTTTTTGTTTTTTTAAGGTTTAACTAAAAATCAGAACATTTTGGATGTATCCTTACTTTTCCTTGATAAAGTAAATTTTAGTGACTGTGCTTCAAGTAAATTGGGCCAAAAAACTTCAGGGGACACACTTGCTGTATTCAGTAGAATGTAGCCACTAACACATTAGCCATTAGTGTAAAATTGTTATCATGTTAGCCTTCTCGCAGTAGGCTATGTGCACGTGTCCCATACATGTACACCACACAAACACACTTACACACACTTATGGTAGCCTATCTTCATATAAATTTGATGTATGTATTTTAATGATTAGAAAATAATAATAATAGCAAAAAACATGATAATTATTCCTCAAATTGTTCCAGATTCTTCATATACAACTGTCCCATTTTACCAGAATGTTTTCTCAGACCGAGGTATGATGTCTTCTGGTCTTTAAAGATTCAAATCTTGTACAATTTTGTAATTGCCAACATATGTAGCACAAATGTAGCAGAGGTTTATATGAAGTGATAAACTTATTCACTTTAACCCTTTTAAATGGTTTTATTTGTGTTCAACCAAAAGGTGTCCCAAATGACCTTGCTTCACCATTTGAATGTTCTTATCAAGCAAAAACAAATCAAGCCAAAACAATCCAATTGAAACTGGACTGATAAAGCTTATAAAATTATAGAAATATAGGCTGTTTCTGTAAATTCATCACAAATGGACTTACAGGGTTTTGCATCTGAACTCTTTAGTTGTTGGGTTTTTTTTTCAGTCACTAACAAGCATTAACCTAGCCTATACTTGAAATACTTTCTCTAAACTCTTCACACAGCTAAACACCTCCACATCACACAATTAGCCAAACAGTTAGTTTTCTTATCAAAAACACATTTTGTTAACAAAACACTAAGTCTACATTTCAAAATGCTAAAAACTTTTCTCTATAGCCTACACATTAACACCACCAACACAGGCAATCTGGCTCAAACTCAAATAATACCAAACAATAGCATGTGTTTTCTTTACACAGTAAACATGTAGTCAGTCACAGTACACAAGTTATGGCTTCTCTGAAACTATATTCATTTTCATGAATTTCAAATCCCTGACATCATGGACGCCGATTTTAAACCCCTGCATCTGGTTACTTTACAAGTTTCTTTAAACTTTCTGTTTTCATTATATTTTGTTTTATATTGTATTTATGTGAGTGTTCACAGTGATGTGTGCAAAAAAGAGTCTGTCATTTTACGTTAGGCTATATAATGAATGTTACATAGAAATTCTTCAGGAATTGTTACAGAAGCATGGGCCTACAGTTTTTGGTTTATTTTCAGCTGCTTACATGCTTTTGTCCAGTCTGCAATCACTTTTTTTTTTTTTTCAAAATTCCAAGCACCTTGTAAACTTCTCCAAATGCAATTAAAATTGAAGATGGTTCGTCTATTTTTCCAGTCTTTTTTTTTTTTTTTTAATTATCTGTTCTTTCAAGAATTATCATCTATGTAACCATTGTGCGGCTATTATTGCCAACTTAGGGTTCTGTACTGTATTTAAGGTTTTAAACATTAGAGTTCCATTTCTTGCACGCTGTGTGTAAGAAACTAAAACATAAAAGATACTTAATTTTGGTTTTGGGGTGATCCTGTATGCAAAGAAAATGCAAGCACTGTAGAAATGCATTCATTGACTGTATATAGTGTCAACTGCATGGCTACAACAGACAGTGTGTTATTAGAATTTTGAAAATGAGGCTGAGGGTCAGACAAAAACTTGTTAGCGACTGGGGGAAAAAAAAAAGATTTTATTTGAGAAACTGAGAAGTACATTAAGGCTCACTTTTGAAAATGGAGATCTCGAGTTTTGTGGAAGAGCTCTTATTTATTTATGTATTTATTTATTTATTTCCTGACCTCAGCTCAGCGCTCTCTGAGGTAGAATTTTTTGCCCGGAGATTCTAATTGCCATGACGACACAGCCCCCTAGTGACACTGGAAGGTTGACGTTGACTATTGCTGTTGCTTGTTCCCAAGAATGGTTTGTCCAGTTGTATATCCTTTAATTGACTCTTTCTTATTGATAGTAAATTTTTTTCATGTTAAAATACTGAAGTTGAGAAGGAGGACACCTTTTATTGGGTCAGACTTTCTAAAGGACGTTAAATTTAATCGATTTTTTCACCCTGAGTAGCCATCAATTAACATTACCTTTAGGTTGTTATCGTTACCGTTCAAAACAAGCAGTTAAAATTTCTGATGAATTTATTTTGCAGCACAACAATGTCAAATTGCTGGCTAACTGCCTCTATTCAAATGATTTTCTCTAGTGCAATACATTGCATTTTCTTAGCATATTTCTATGTTTACACTGCAGATTTTACAGGCGTGGTTTGTCAAGTAAGCACGGTCTGTCTGAGTCTCCGAAGTACAACAAATTAAAAGTGACACTAAGTGTGTCATGAAGGAAGCTGAGAGGCTTGCTTTCACTGCACTCATGTCATAGATCCTGTACTGCAAAATGTGGATACAGTTTTAGACTTTGAGCCTTGTAACATTAGGCAAGCTCATCTTGATCAACTTGATCTCTGTTCAGGTATTGTCCACTGAGGGAGCAGGATGTCTCGGCTTCAGAATTTGTACAGCATGATGAAATATTTGATGATGTTTCTAAGCTGCATCATACTGGTAAGTAAGCTAATAAACTAGTCAGTCGTGATACGCAAAATTATGAACAATCTCCGTTCTCCAGTTTCATTAGAGCTGAGGCTATAACATCAATTAGGCTAGCTAAGTTCTCCTAATCTACAGTCAAACACCCACACATGTGCAATGTCAATTTATTTGTTTTATTTCTTGCACGTTAAAAACAACAGTAGTTGACAGAGTGCTGTAATGCAAAACAAAATCAAACACAAAACCGCGGTGCTTGTCATTTCTCTCTTTCTCTGAGCTCAGTTAAATTCAGCGCTTACCGTCTCAACCCAAACGCTGAACGTCAAATGTGACAGTGGAAAGTACAAGAAGTCTAGCTATTTTTAACCCCTTAGCCCTGTTGTTTGAGGACACCACGTGCTGGAAATGGAGTGGTAAAAATTTGTTGAAACATACAGTACAGTAAAGTAGAAGCTATAGAAGTATCTATTGGAGCATATGAAATCAATTTATTGTTTAGTACAAAATCACCAGGTCAAATGGTCTCAGGACTTAGTTTCAGTTTAATTTGCCCCCATTGGGTAGGTTTTGGGTAGATTTTTTCGGTCTGTGTTGCAGGCCTACCAGTTTTTCTTTCTTCTTCTTTACTACCAACAGCACTCAGTGACGAAAATGGCCAGATTTCTTCTTTAATAGAATTTGTACTAGCCTGGCCATGCCTTCCTACACACTTCCGCTCTATTATCATCTCCCTACAGTGCTAGTCTGGACTTGATCCCATTGAGATTGTTTTATGAGGCATTGTAACCTGTCCAGTGAACAGAGGGAGGGGTTGTGCATGCAGAGCTACTCAAGGGCTGATCCAAAACTTTAACACCTCCAACAAGCAATCAAATCTCTTTACCAAATGTCCAGACGATCTGTATAAAACAAAGTGGAGAATGAGGGGCTGGTTTTATTACCAAGCTAGATTTGTATGGAACTGATTGGTAAATAATAACTGACCATTGAATAGGTGAACTTTGACCCTTTGTCTGACACTGTCACTGTCAGTGCATTGAAGGATGATTTGCATTTTAGTTTAATTTAAAGTTTATTTTAAGATCAGTGGCATTGTGCTCCTGGGCGTTGGCATCTGGATCAACATTGGCACCAACGATTTTGTCAAGAGCATCAGCGACTTCTCCTCTCAGCTGGGCATCATCAGCAATGTCTGCACAGTGGCTGGCGCTGGCCTCGCGCTCCTTGGCTTCATTGGTTGCTATGGTGCCTGGACCGAGAATCGAAAGCTCATCCTGGTGGTAAGGATATATAAACACTTGTACACACTAATGTTCTCAAAAAGATACGCGTACACACACACACACACACACACACACACACACACTGTAGATGATGCATTGGTGTTTTGATTTAGCACACACTCTGGGATGGGTCACACACACACACACACACACACACACACACATTGGCATGACTTAGCTTTAGCAACACTACTTCAATAACTTACATCTCTCCCCTCTCACTCTCTCTTCCCTCTCACTCTCTCTCTCTTTGTCACTGACCATCTTTAGTACTTTGTGATGGTGAGTTTGCTGTTCCTGGCAGAGATAGTCCTGGTTCTCATGGTGCTGATCCACAAAAGCAAGGTGGGTGAAATGCTGCCTTAGGTAAGCCCACACATCTGTACAGTACAGAGGATCAGGGCTTTATTCAGATTAAGGTCCGTTCACACCAGGAACTACTGTAAATGTTCAATATACACTAGAACTAGAACTCACTAGAACTTGAACTATTATTACCAATTTATGCACAAAATGGACTGACAAGCAGACACAATTTAACTGCATTTTGTACACCTAGTAACTACATGCATGTGACAGTTAACTTTCTTTGTATCCTTGTGTATTAGTGTCCACACTGACCTACCATAATGAAAGTTGGCATGTGAATGAATGTAATGTCTAAAATTTGATGGTTTCTGTTTGTCTATCAGCTTTTTTGTCGTTCTCAGGGTGATCCTAATGATGTTGGTATAGTTTGCGGTGTTGACGCTATTCTTCATAATAAGTATAAATAATTATTTGTTGTTGTGATTATCATTCTTAGTGTGAAAGGGGCTTTAGTTCATTTGCTGCTTGTCTTAAAGTGTCAATCTGTCAGTGTAAATTGACTTTTGTGTCTACGTGTGTGTGTGTGTGTGTGTGTGTGTGTGTGCGCATGCATGTGTGTCTGTGTATACATATGTGCGTGTGTATGTGTGTGAGTGACTATGAATACTTTTATGTGTTTGTAAGTGTTTATGTGTGTGTGTGGCAGGTGGAGAGTATCGTCCGCACGATCAGCAAGCAGACCCTGCTGGAATCCTACAAAGGCCACACTGCCCAGGATGGCATCTCCGTCGGCTGGAATGTCGTCATGGTGATGGTGAGTGAGCCAACCACTAGCTGCCACTGGAGTGTCCATCTGTGGCCCCACAGGCTTCACTACTTACTAGGCCTTAAAGGAGTTATGTGTAATATGTGTAATAGAGCAGTGGTAGCGTAGCGGTTAAGGAACCTGGCTAGCGTGCAAGTAGCCTGAAAAGTTGTGGGTTTGAATACCCGCTCCCACCATTGTGCCCCTGAGCAAGGCGCTTAACCGTAAGTTGCTCTAGGGGAGACTGGCCCTAAACAATTGATAGATGACAAATGTAAGTCGCTTTGGATTAAGTGTCTGCTAAATGCATAAATGTAAATGTAAGATTGTTAGGCAGGGGTCAAAATTAACTTTTTGAAATGTGAAAATCTACCAGCCCGCTGACAGATAAATTGGGCGAAAACCACCAGCATTTTCTGTCTGAAATCTGTCAGCCAACTTCAAAATTTACCAGCATTTGGCTGGTGCTAATTTTGAGCCTTGCTTTTACGTTTAGAAATGAACCAAAAATGTCCTAGAAAATGAACTGTCCTGTAAGCTTTGCACATTTAACTCCTGCAGAGAGGATGTAACCTACAAATTTGCACAGGAGCACTTTATGTTAAACCGATATCCTTGCTATTTATTTAGTTTTTACCCATTTGTCTGATTGGTTTTCCTACATTTATTGAAGGTGTAGTATACCCTGCTCTCTGTGAGACTGTGTTGGCTAACAGGCTAACTTCTGCGTCACTCAAGTTAGACTGCAAATCAACTAGCTTCACCCCAGCTTTCCAACAACATTGTATTCTAAAACACATAGCCTCTCTATTAAATACAGTGTGACTTAATGCAAAGCTGTGTTCAAGATGGCTTGACAGATATGGAAGCCATATATACACACAAGGAGAATGGAAAAATATTTTGTGTGTGTGAGTGTGGTTTTTTTTTTATTCATTACAATAGAATAATGTAGCATTTATTGATTGTTGATATGATGTTTTTAAAGGTTTTGTGTGTGTGTGTCTGTTGTAGTTGTTTATGTTGTTGTTGACGTTGTTTTCATTTATGTGTGTGTAGTTGAAGTGCTGTGGTGTGGAGAACTCCACTGCTGACTTTGTGGGCTCGACCTTCACTGGCAACACGGGCCTCCTGTACCCGAAGACGTGCTGCGTGGAGATGACCAACCCCAACTGCGACGGTCTCAACACCACCCAGAGCCTCATACACCCTGACGTATGAGCAACACCACCACCACTGCCACATTGCACCTTGTTCTTGCTCTCTGTACTGCTCTCCTGTAAATGTCATGTCTCAACTTTCTCTCTCTTTCTCTCTATCTCTCTCTTTCTCTCTCTCTCTTCTAGAGCTGTGATGTTAAGATAATCAATTTTGTTAAAAGCAAGAGCATCATTCTGGGCAGCACAGCTGCAGTCATTTGTGTGATGGAGGTACAGGATTACACACACACACACACAAAAACACTTATAGATAAGAGTATTCACAGTCATATTGTTACATAATATACGTTGCAACTCAGATTGTGATGGATGTTAGCAACAACACTGTCCTTAGAAACTGTCTAATTACGATTACCAATGCAGTTGTACATCACTCACATTGTTCACATGTCATTCAATTCTTGCTGATGAGTGCTGTAGACCTCTTTGTGTGACGATTTGCTGTGTGTGTGTGGTGTGTCTATGTGTTTGTGTGTGTGTGTGTTTGTGTTTTCTCCCCTCAGCTTGCCTCCATGGTGATATCTGTGGTGCTGTATGTTAGGCTAGGCCAGACAGCTTATGAAATATGAACAATGACTTCCAGACCTCTTCATATATGACAACATACCTCCAATAAAACCAACCAAAACCAACTGTCACATCTGTTGTTTTTCATTTAATTCCTATGGAAACTACTCACACACACACATCCCCATACAATAATGCTTTTTGTTGCTGCATCAACACTTGCATTATATTGGATGCTATTTTTGCACTGCAAACAAATATTTACCCCACAGCTTAATCTGAATTTCATAATGTGGTTTAGTGTCGGCCTCTAAATAGACCAACCATATGGGCTTTTATACTTCTCTATATGCCTACTAAATAGACATTAAAGTAATTTACTTGAAATGCTGTGCATGTGTGCAATGCTTTGAAATGCTGTGACAGGTGTGCTGTATTAAGTTATGTATGTATGTTTGTGTTGTGTGTGTGTGTATGTATGTATGTATGTATGTATTTATTGTGCTGCATTGAGTTAAATGAACCCCCTAAATGAATTAAAT
Source organism: Tenualosa ilisha (assembly GCA_015244755.2). NCBI lineage: Eukaryota > Metazoa > Chordata > Actinopteri > Clupeiformes > Clupeidae > Tenualosa > Tenualosa ilisha. Next base: position 159,671 of record PYXC01000366.1, read on the forward strand.
GAATACCCATGTTTTACAGTCTCTTCTATCATAGACATAAGATAAGGTCCTATATGCTCACCCCCCCAATATATATACTTTTAAAATCAGGTAGAGATGGTTTGTGGGGCTGTAATGTTGTATTAACGTTAAGAGAACAAAAGGACAATCACAGCTCATGACAAGGGGTTAACTGAAAAACTGTAGGCACCAAAGCATAGTGGGAAACGTGTATTTATCTGCTTCCCATTTTCCCTCTCAGGTAGTGTGGGAAGCACTCGAGTCATAAACCCATTATTAGACTCATTCTTAGGGGTCCTGTAGTGCCAATACCTGTGCTCCTATAAGTACACATTACGGCCAAACCCTGACGCGTAATGATTTTACTACCGGCGATGATCGAACCCATTACCATTGCCTTATTGTGTCACCCCTATCTGACGTGAGAACAAGACGATCTGAGAAAACAGAAACAGTCGTCATCTGAACTTTTTGAAAATGTGTAGGTTACTGTGTGTAAACAGAAATCCAATAGAAAACGTGTGAAGTCTCTCAATTTCAATGAACCTAACAGGCAAATAGCATCCAGACTTTCATTAAGCCTATAACTGGATAAGCTTATATATTAACTCTCTTTAAGGTACTGTTTGAAAACTGTCTTCGGCTCTTTCTCACGGAACTCATAATGGACCCCAAACTGGTTTATGCAAGCCTCGGCTTTGTCACCCGCACTCGAAAACTCACCTGTCATAAATATCAAAAGCGCAAACGTTTCAAGTCTCTGTTTTCTCCTTTCATCGTGTCAGGTAGGTGCGACAAATCCCGCGATCCCAACGGTGGGAATTATGGCACCATGACATGCACCCCCAAAGCGCAACTGCGAACATCTTTATAAATACGGCATTATGGCTCAAGCTCTTCATAGACAGCAAGGTTTCCTGTTGGAACCTTGGACCGCAGAAGAGAGGCCGGCATTGCTCTGTAGCTTAAAAATACTTCTTTCTATTATTACTATTATTTTCCTATAGATTTACGCAAGAAGCAAAAGTCCAGCACATTTCGGCTAGTAGCCTTGCATACGCCCACATCAGTATTTTGAGAGTCAACTTTCGGTGAGCATCATGAGCGTTAAAATCAGCACCGTTCTCTTTTTGCTGTGGGCCTCTGCTCAAGCTTTCCCTCGCAACGCCATTGAGAGCATGAAAAATGGAGCGACGGAGTTTGAAACATCTGGTGCTGGAGTACACGAACCTGTTCGGGGATCGGTAAGAATTGTCAATGTCAGCCCGCATTTCCTGAGACACGCGGGGATGGGCATGTTCGGGAACAGCGCGACACCCAGGCGCGCACCTTCTCTCCGAGGCGCTTTTCCAGATTTCTTGGCCCTCGGCCGCGCAGGTCCTTCCGCCAAACTGTCTGTTCCTCCCCTGGTTCACCTGCGCGACAGTCATTCCGGTCTCGACGCCAAGAGGAGGCAGGGGATGAGCATGTGGCAGCGCGTAATGGACAAGAGCGAGCGCGAAAAGGAAGCTCTTCCTATCAACCCTAAGGAGGCCTCAAAGCAAAGCTGCGCGGCAGTCCCCTTCACTCAGGTATGTAATGTTTTTTTTTTTCTGTTTCTGTTCTGTTTGTGTTTGGTATTTGGTGTGTGTGTGTGTGTGAGAGAGAGAGGAACGGAGAGGGGGGTCAGTGCGTGTTATGGGAATTTGAGAGTTTGTTCATCCCATTCCCAACCAATTGGATAACACATTTGAAACCACATGCCATTGCTTTTTTCTGTTGACAGCGAGTCACTGCCCCAGGCTGCGAGACAGTGACGGTGCATAACAATCTCTGTTTCGGACAGTGCAGCTCAATGTTCGTGCCTCCCACCGAAGACGCTTCTCTTCCCACCACAGGCCACCGTGGAGCCCCGTGCTCGAGGTGCGCGCCATCCAGGGCGCGCATGGTGACTGTTCCTCTGCGTTGCGGGCACGAGGTGCGACAAAAGCGCGTGATGGTGGTGGAAGAGTGCAAGTGCGAGACAGGTCGTGAGGAACAGAAGGCCGAGTCTGCGGCAAGGACACATTTATAACCTTAGCCATAACGCCATAAAGGAGAGAAGTAGGGTGTTGCTGTCGGAATGTTTGATTCAGTGATGGTAAACCAACGCATATTTTTGTCATGCTGATATTGGTCGCTGTTGGTGTTGGTTACTGTTGTCTAAGTTATGAAGAAGGAAAATGATCTTTTCCAATATATGTTTTCCAGTATAGGAAATGACTAGGTCAAGCTCGATGGCCAGAACACTTTCTTTTTTGTGTGTGTGTCCTTACTGACATTGCCAAAATATTTATTTTGGCATAGTTTTTATTTGTAATTTGTAACTCGTGTCTTGTTTGTCTCATAATGAAAGTTGAGTTATGGAGAGACACACACACAGACATTTCACACTGTTATGGTCAGTTGCAAAGCTGAATGTATGGCCTAGGAATGTGAGTAAATACTGTGTGTGGTAATTCACCATCTATTAGTGTTTGTTTGTTGATGCCAGGACCTTTTATACTGAGTCTTGTTGAATTGCACTCTTTTATACAGTTGAACAATAAAAAAGAATTTCATTTTAGACAATGTGTGTGTGTTCATTTTAAAGAGAGAGAGAGAGAGAGATGAGTAAGGAGCATGTGTGTGTGTGTGTGTGTGGTGTGTGTGTGTGTGTGTGTGTGAGTGTGTGTGTGTGTGGTGTGTGTGTGTGTGTGTGTGTGTGGTGTGTGTGTGTGTGTGTGTGTAAACAGTAAACAACCTATGTGTAAATTCTCCCACCCATTAACCCAAATGTAATGAACGGTTGGACTCGAGAATGTAAGTCAGGTCTATCATCAGGCGATACTATTATTCCTCTATCCAGTATTTCCATGTGTGTGTGTGTGTGTGTGTGTGTTTTAAGCCGTTTCATGGGGAAAGTAAGGGGCATTTTTCCAAATAATAGGCTCAAATGGCGAAGTAGTTCAATGTAGGTCTAACTGACGTCATCTGTACTGTAATTGCTGTGAAAAATACACTTGACAACAGGTTTGGGTTTCTACTGACTAGTGTCATATGACTACCAGTGCCCCATCAGTGCTCTCTACGTCAAAAACTTGGCACAACTGAAACACAGAGAGACAGGAGAGGTTCGGTTGCAACCTCAAGTGAACAGTTGAAGTCACATGAGCATCATTTATTGGTGCTCCCCCGTCAATTCCCAGAACACGGAACCTCAGCGCTGTTTACTGTCCCAAGAACACGGAACCTCAGTGCTGTTTACTGTCCCAAGGAGAAACTTGTCACGCAGTCAGGTACACAGAGGGAAAAAGCAGAAGACACAAGAAGGGCACTACAGGACCATGCACAACAAACGATAAAGAGGTGTTCCGTTTCGCCAGTCTGGGTTTTTCACCCATAATTGCCAGAGTCATTTATGTGCAAAAAAGAATTGTGCAAATTGAGCAAACGTGTTCCACTAGGAATAAAATGATTTTTAGTTCCGTTGCACTTCTAAAAACAAGACTCTTACCTCCGACCTGATGGGACATGAATGTGCACCTGATGTGCAGTGAGGGGGTTGATCTGTGCAGTTGCAGTGTCGCAGGATCAGAGCCTTAGTGAATGTGTCAGCAGAAACTCTTGAAAGGCAGGGAAATAAGCCACACTGTACATATACACCAATGTAAGCTCTCTTCTCATGTTGCAGAAAATTAAAAACCTTAGAGCACAAGCAGATAACATTAATGGTGTATAGTGTGGCCTTCTTAGATAGACAAATATAGATAGATAAATACCTTTATTACCCTGTAGGAAATTCAGGTGTCCTTAAGTTACCACAACATGGCACCTTAAGGATACAGTAAATTTCCAATGGGACAATAAAAATATCTATCTATCTATCTATCTATCTATCTATCTATCTATCTATCTATCTATCTATCTATCTTTTAGACTTTTCTTTTAGAAAGACTTTTCCTCTCTTTTAATTGAGTAACTGTTTGGCCAGCACTTTAAAAGTAAGCAAAACTGTCTGAGTGAAGCCTGCTCCTACCTTTACAAACTCTTCCCTTGACTGCCCCTGCCTGATTCTGGTCCCACCTGCTTGGCACAGTTCTAGAATAAGCCACGCCCACCCAGTGTTCTCAGGTAGTAAACAAACCTGTTTTCTCCCCATTCGCACGCACATCTTGCAGGAGGTATGATCTCAATCACGATCAAGTTCAAAATGCTCACGACTGTTTTCCACACTACACAGCCTCTCTGAGGTAAGCCTGCATTTATATCTCAACTGAGGAAGTGATCACTGGCTAACCTTATAATTTAATCTGATAATGTAATTAGAATATATTTTACACTAATGAATTGAATGCAACATGTCGGAATGTGTTGGAATTGTTGTGCTATTGGACCGTAACCAGGAGATGGACTATGACATGCTGTGACGCTAGTGGACCGTAACCAGGAGATGGACTATGACATGCTTTGACGCTAGTGGACCGTAACCAGGAGATGGACTATGACATGCTGTGACCCCCTCAGTAGGATAGCATTTTGTCTATAGGTGAACAAGTAGGCCTATGTGTAATTGTGCAGTAAATATTGTTGAGGTGGTTGTGACAAACAAATGATTTTTGTTTGTTTGTTTGTTTTTGAGGTGTTAAACTGTTTGTGCTCGAAGGTTAATTCAGGACATTACAACAATGGTGGAAAAACCAGAATCTTGGGCACTAGACATAATGTGAGATGTAGGCTACGTACGACTGTGTTATTTTGACAGTAAACAAAAAGCAGCAAAAAATGAAAGCAAAAAACTGGTATTGCTGTAACATACATGGAATATCTTGCACACACCTGACAGACAGGTTTCATACTCCTCATTATCAACAAGCAAAGTCAACTGGCAACTCAAAGGTACAGACCACAGACAGGCCTGTGAAGCTCTTCTATGATATACAATAAGTACATAGAGGGTGTTTTAAATAAACCAATCTGTGTAGCTGCTGCTGACTGTATGATCACTTATCACTTCAGTGATGATAAGAATATGAGAATCGTAAAGAACCATTTCTATAAATCAACGTGCCAGTGTTCATAGCTGATCCCAGATTGCAAGATATGACAGGAACGGCTTGTTCAAGATAAACTCGTGGTACACAGCATCAAGAGTACTCATGGTAAAAAAGGTTTAGCTCATGGTATCCAGTATAATGACCAGGATGGATAGCAATGCTGTTTACTGTCTACTATCTATCATCTTTGTGTTTCTTTTCATTTCTCTGGGTATAACTGATATGTTGATATACAACCTAAACCTGTTTCAGTTATGAGTTATAGTCAGTTATAAGCTTCACTGTTATGTCCACAGCTGAAGGGGACTCAGGACAGCAGGAACAGGATGGCTGGGGCAGAGGGAGCGGCCCCTGGGCTGCAGCTGGTTGAGTTAGAAGGGAGAGATGGAAAGGGGCCGTCTGGTGCTCTCATCCCCACACATACTGTACTGGAACCCCCAGAGGACCAGTGTGTGTCTGTGGGGAAGAACCAGTCAAAGGGAGACCTTTTGCCCAGCACTGGAGAGACACTTGTAATACCAAGGTAAAACTGGAGCACATGTACACACACTCCACAGACATGCATGTCCACGCATTTAAACACTGTTCACTCAAACACTCCACAGACAAGCATGTCCACGCATTTAAACACTGTTCACTCAAACACTCCACAGACATTTAAACACTGTTCACTCAAACACTCCACAGACATGCATGTCCACGCATTTAAACACTGTTCACTCAAACACTCCACAGACATGCATGTCCACACATGTAAACACTGTTCACTCAAACACTCCACAGACAAGCACGCAAACACACTAACACCCAAACACACGCAGGCATGTATGCACAGACACACACTACACAGAATGGGGTTGGACATTTTGGTCCATTTATATATGATATATATGATTTTATTCATGTTGTTGTTGTTGATGATGATGACAGATTAAACTTGGGATGAAAATAGACAATTACTGGTCTCACGGTCAGGTAGACCTATTCAGTATACTGTTTTTTTCAAACCATGGCAGTCAAGGGCACCTCAGGTCGGAGTCACCCGACTGTATATCCATGAAGAGTGATTGGTCCAATCGTATGCCTCCAAACTTCAGTGGTGAAGACAAGACACCCTTTGATACAAGGTGAGAATGATCCACACAAGGGTGACATTTCTGACTATCATCTGTATGACCATATAATGACATAGGGCCCTATCATGCCGCGGCGCACTGTTCATTTGCGACATGCGCATGCTGTCATTACTATTCTGTGCCAGCGTATCGTTCATTTTTTCCGGCAAAAAATCACGTTGTCTAGATAGCAGATGACACTGCGCCGTCATGGGTGTGTCAGCGAAAAGAAGAGGTGTGGTCTGGCGCAAAGCGTGCCAGATGCTATCATAAGGACGCAAAAATTAAATCCGCCAGTGACCAACAAAACCCTGGTCTGCCGTCAGTTACGCATTGCTGAAAAGCTATTTTAGGGGCGCACAGCGCTTTGGGATATGAAAGCGTGCACAATGCGCATCAGCAGGAGCGCGCAGCAGGGTTTATCCAAAAGTTTTTCATGTGGAGAAAAAAATTATGGACTCCCTGGAAATATGAAATATAAATGTACATCACATATTTCACAATATTGCACTGTTCAGATGTTCTTTTTTTGCCAAAGGCGGAGGACACAACTGAGGATATTTCCTCCCATACTTCCTTGACCCGTGGAGGTTTGGGGGGATTCTTTCCGTCCCCGAAGATAACCTGTTCACGCGCTTTTACCTCACGCACTAGCAGATCGATCTCCTCCATTGAAAAACGCTCCTGTTTTCCGGGTAAATTCGCCATCATAATAGCAACACACCATGGAAAATGTGCCGCTGGCTTTTAAAGGGAAAGAGAGTATAAATCCTAATTGGTTAATTGTTTGTTACGCCCAAAACACACCCATGACTAATGAAATACTTTAAGACCAACCCTTTTGAACCGTGCGCCTGGCGCAATGTTCGCTTTTCCTGCCGTCAAAATACCAGATTGTGTCGGGCATGCCCCAAAGAAACTTGCGCGACAGACTTTAGACAATGCACATATGATCGGGAAAATAGAGCCTATAATCACAACAATATGTAATTTGATACAATGATGATGATGATGATGATGACACCTCCTATGCAAAGCAGATGTACTATAGACAGATTAAACTTGGGATGAAAACAGACAATTACTGGTTTCACGGTCAGGTAGACCTATTCAGTATACTGTTTTTTTCAAACCATGGCAGTCAAGGGCACCTCAGGTCGGAGTCACCCGACTGTATGTCCATGAAGAGTGATTGGTCCAATCGTATGCCTCCAAACTTCAGTGGTGAAGACAAGACACCCTTTGACACAAGGTGAGAATGATCCACACAAGGGTGACATTTCTGACTATCATCTGTATGACCATATAATGACATAATCACAACAATATGAAATTTGATACAATGATGATGATGATGATGATGACACCTCCTATGCAAAGCAGATGTACTGTAGACAGATTAAACTTGGGATGAAAATAGACAATTACTGGTTTCACGGTCAGGTAGACCTATTCAGTATACTGTTTTAAACCATGGCAGTCAAGGGCACCTCAGGTCGGAGTCACCCGACTGTATATCCATGAAGAGTGATTGGTCCAATCGTATGCCTCCAAACTTCAGTGGTGAAGACCAGACACCCTTTGATACAAGGTGAGAATGATCCACACAAGGGTGATCATAAGACATGATGAAGATGATTATGAATGATATTCTGTGTTAGATACTGCACCATCAGGTAAGTAGACAAAGAAAATATCTAAGTATTCAAGAATTTGGTGCAAAACAGATTTAGACAGGTGGCACAGGTAGGCTTGTTCGGTAACCTCTACACCTTTTTAATCCACCTTAGTCAAGGCTTCGTCAGATCAGAGTTGCCCGACTGTATGTCCATGAAGAGTGATTGGTCCAATCGTATGCCTCCAAACTTCAGTGGTGAGGACAAGACACCCTTTGACACAAGGTGAGAATGCTCCACACAAGGGTGACATTTCTGACTATCATCTGTATGACCATATAATTGCACATAATTGACATAATCACAACAATATGGGCAGAAACAGCTCTTTTTGTATGTAGTAATGTCAAAATGCCCAAATTTCATGTTATCTTCAGAAGTTAGCATGCAAACCACTTAGCATCACCCCGACACCCTAGTATCACCACAGTGCACTATATGTGGCCATCGATTTACAAGTTAAGGGCCTGTGTCCACCAAACACATTTTTTGGACTGTCAGTGGATAAAAATCCTATGAGCCTTAGCGGTCAGAGAGCTTGGCACCCTCAGCTGAAAAACGTTGGCCGAGGCGATATAAAAAGACACAGCATTATGAACCAAAATGCAAACTTCAATTCCCAGAGGAATGAACTTCTTCATTGAAATCCCAAGTGCAGTAATTTTGTCTGTTGAGTCCTAAATGATTTTCAGTTAGCTAGTTGGCTAGTTAATTAGCATGAAGCGATGTTCTGACAATTATGTGCAGCCAGACAGTTTTGGAAACCTTGCAACAATAAACACCTAAACCAGGCGCTGCAAATTTTTGTTTGTTTGTTTCTTTGTTTGTTTTTTCTTTGCACTCTCAGCGCCAATAGCACATTTGGTGGACACAGGGTCCTGACTGTCCTGTGGCTGCATTCAAAACAACTCAGTCTATAGGATTCCACATAGGTTTTGTGCTGTGTCTATGCTGACCAATATGTTTTTTTTTTTTTTTTTTTCTGCACTCAGATCCATGTCCATGAAGACATGTGAATAGCCCTGTTTACATGGATAGATTTTCTGCCATTCCAATTAAACTGAATTGAAACTTCTTGTTGGCAGCGTAACCTATCGCACGGAGACTGGTGCACACTCAGGGATAACGGAATTAAACTAGCCTATATGAAATAAACATGCGTAACGCGCTGCTGTTGGAGTCCAGGCTAAAAGAGAAATTTATTGCCGCGCACACACAGTTTTATATCCTTTTATCACGTGACCTTAACAATGCACATTACTGGCTCCCCTCATAATACAAAATAAAAGTTACCTGTGCAAGTTAAACAATTGAGGGCATATAATATTCACACATGTCAACACCCCCACTTGCACTCATATTGTTACTGTAATAAACCAAACAATTTACCACCGTGTGGCACATTACTCAACATAACAGTTACTTTCCAAACATAAACTTTCCAAATTTCAACAACTTAAATCTGGTTGCTGGCTTTGTCATCACATCTGCCACCATCTCGTCAGTTGGGCAATATTCTAGACTCACTTTCCCATCATTTACTGTTGACCTCACGAAATGATATTTTATGTCAACATGTTTGCATCTTTGTCTGCTCACAGGATTTCTCGCTAAAGCAATTGCGCCTTGATTATCCTCATACACCTTTGGTGGCATGCATTGACATCCATCAATCCCTTCCAACAATTGTACCAGATACATACATTCTTGTACAGTTGCGGCCAATGCCATATATTCTGCTTCGCAAGTCGACAGTGCAACAGTGGGCTGCTTTTTGGTTCTCCATGAAATTAGAGGTCCACTCTCACTAAGGCTTACACAATAACCTGTAGTGCTCCGTCTGTCTGTCTGATCAGCTGCCCAGTCTGCATCACTGTACGCTTGTATCCGCAGTTCCATGTCATCAGATTTCTGTAACACAACTCTTTGTCACTCGAACCCTTAAGGTACCTCAGCACGTGTTTCACCGTTGCCCATTGCTCTTCAGTAGGCTCACTAAAGTACTGTGACAGTTTACTTACTGTGTAACTGAGATCTGGTCTGGTGCATGTAGTCAGATAAAGTAAACTACCCACCACTTCTCTGTATTTTCTTGCATCTGTTATTTTCTCAGCATCATGACTGTAATTGAGCTTCTGCTCGCAAGGTGTGGCTCTAGGTTTACAATCCTGCATATCGAATCTTTCCAACAGTTTGCCAACATACCCTTTCTGTGTCATTGTTACGCATCCATCACACTGGTTAAAATCAATGCCTAGGAAGTGTTTCAATTGGCCTAAGTCTTTCATTTTGAACTTTTCCATGAGCATTTCTTTTACCACCTTCAGTGCATTTTCATCACTGGCAGCAATGATGACATCATCCACCCATATAATTATGATCACCTGTTCGTTTGTGCCCTCTCTTACATAAACACAGTGATCAGCTGCATTCTGCTTGAACCCATTTTCACACAGATGCTCATCAAACATCCTATTCCAATTTCTGCCTGACTGTTTTAATCCATATAGGGACTTGTTCAACTTGTACACTAGGTTCTTTTTGGTTTCGATCTCGAACCCTTCAGGCTGTTCCATGAATATCTCACAGTCTATAGGTGCATGTAGATATGCTGTTTTGACATCCATCTGATGCAAAATCAAGTTCTCTTGGGCCGCCTTCTGCATTAACACCCATGCTAGTCAGGTTTGCAGTAGGAGAAAATGTCTCCTCATAATCCACCCCCATCTTCTGACTGTATCCTTTGGCTACATAACGTGCCTTGTATGTATTTGACCCATCAACATCATTCTTAATGGCGTAGACCCATCTACCCCCCACTGCCTCCTTTCCCTCAGGTAAGCTGGTTAGGGTAAACGTGTAATTTTCTCTTAATGACTGCATCTCATCCTGCATCGCGTCAATCCACTTTTTAGATTCATTGGAGGCTACTGCTTCCCTGAATGTCAGGGGCACATTACACACCAATCTGTAACAGTAGTCTATGTTCATCAGTAGCTTGTCATCAGTAACATAATCACTTAGATAACCTGGCTTCTTCCTCTCTCTGGGAGGGTTACGCCTCTCCTCAGTCTGAACTGGCTGCGCTTGGCTACTGGCCTCAGGTTCTGTTACTGGATTTTGGGTCTCAGTCTGTCCGACTCTCTCATCAGAATTCTGTCTGGTTCTGTTAAGCCTAATCGACACCTCCAAGTCATCGTCATCTTGTGCCATGTCAGTCTGTGTCTGCTGCTCTACTCTCGTCTTGGGAACAAACTTCACCAACCTATGCTTCTGCACTTTCCTATTTTCTGGGTAATAAATCATGTAGGCTGGACTATTTTTGTCATATCCAACAAAAACTCCCTTCTCAGATCTGGCATCAAGCTTTTTCTTGTCTTGTTTGTAAACATAACACTCAGCCCCAAATTTCTGCATTCTTGAGATATTAGGCTGTTTCCCTGTGAGCATGAAGTATGGTGTCTGCTTTGTGCGGTTGCTAAAGCACCTGTTCCTCACTACAGCTGCAGTCTGTACTGCATGGGTCCACAAGTTCTTAGGTAACTCGCTCTCGATAAGCATGCACCTGGCCATATCAAACAATATCCTCCAGGTTCGCTCTGCTGTTCCATTCTGGTGGGGCGAATAGGGTGCTGACGTCTCGTGCCTAATTCCATTCTTGCTAAGCAATGCCTGATAATCTTTCCCCATGAACTCTGTACCATTATCAGATCTGATACATTTTACTTTCCCATATGGGGACATGTCAGCTAGGAATTTCTCAGTTGCTTGTACAGTGTCACTCTTATTTCGTAGAAAATACACGAACACAGCACTGGAATAATCATCTGTGAATGAAACTGCCCACCTATATCCATCACGGGACTCAGGGTCAATTGGACCGGCTAAATCTGTGTGCACTAATTGCAGAACTGCTTTAGCCCTAGCATCAGGCTCTCTGCTCCTACTTTGGGTAAATTTCCCCTGGGTGCACACATCACATCGTAATGTAGACTTGTCTACTTTCCCCCTGATTGTCATACCATCAACTACATTCTGCAATTTTTTTACATCATTGTAGTTACAATGGCCTAGAATTTCGTGCCACGTTTGCACGTCATAACACCCTTTACACTGATCATCATCACACTCACCATTCACAGTCTGTAAGTAGTAGAGTTTGTTCTTCTGATTACCAGTTCCGGGTCTGGTTCCGTTTACATGCAGCAACATTCTATTCCGATCAGATGTTAGTGGTCATGTGACGGAGGCGCACATCTAGTCTGCTTTTAAAATCACCTCAAAAGACATCTTTTCAGTGCATCTAGGAGGTAACCACATCTATCCAATCACTTGTGACCATCAGTTTGAGACTTGTCTTCAACTAGTGATTGTACCATACTTGGTGATTTTTTTCAAAAACATCCAGTGCATGTTCAATGTTCACTGAGAGTGTTCAAGGTGCAAATGAATGTTCTCAATTTCACAGAGGTTAACCAGTTGGTTCTATGATCTGTCATAAAACTCCTGTGGGAGAGCAGTAATAAAAAAGAAAGTTAGAAGCTTAATAGGCGCCTGTGCCGCTTTTCTGCTTGGCCCCTAATTATTGACATATTTCATACAATAGGACTGGTAATGTGACTCTGGATATTGGGAACCTAGGGCCTTGGGAACATAGGTATGCTCTACAGTCAGTGATATTTATCGTGTTTTTTTGGCTGTTTTGGGTGCTTTCTCAGTTAACACTGAAAAATGTCAATCGAAACACTGAATCTGACAAGTTTAATCAACAGCTCCTTAAGAATAAAAAGAAACATCTTGTATATGAAAGAAAGTCATCATTCCTGAGGAGTCAAACCGATCTAATAATCACAACACTTCCCATTTCCTCTATACAGTGAGTTGAGAGATGGTCTCACGCAATTGGCTCCATCGGCCAGGTGTGCTGTGTGCGAGCAGGTGCTGACGTGCCCAATTTTGTCGCTCACCTGTGGACACAGGTTCTGTGTAGACTGCATCTCCCGTTTCCTAGACAGGTCTGGATTGGAAACAACCCCTGACTGTCCTGTGTGTGGTAAGTGAGACCCATAGCATCTTACAACAAGGAAAAGAAACTATTCCACCAGATCCTACAAACAAAAAATGCAGGACAAATGCAAGCGATGTATTGATAATGGCAAAAGAATTTGGTTTAGACTATAGTCAATTTGTCCAATAGGTTACCTGGGCCTGAAAATTCTAACATTGCATGCACATGATTACATTATTACATCACTTAGTGCAAAAATTGTTTTAAATTTTATAAATGTTGCCAAATGTGTAAATGACTATTGTCCCCTTGCTCTACCTGTGCTGATTCGGTAGCATCCTTTTACTCAGATCTTTATTGACTGGAATCTCTCTCAGCAAATTGACAATGTTTATTGTTTTCAAGGGATATAAATGTTAACACTTCCTTGCTGTTGCTTAAACACATATTCTAATTGATGCTCTGATGTTATACACCTTACTTTGTTCCATATTCATTCTCAAAAGCCTTGGATACCTTGAGAAATGTACGGCAAGCTCATAAAGTCAACTTGAAGAGGAGATTTGAGTGCATCAACGAAGGCAGCCCAAGTCCAAAAACCCGAACACTCCTGGAGAACATCTACACACAGCTACACATCACTGAGGGAGAGAGTCTGGGGATGAATACAGACCATGAGGTTAGGCAGCCTGAAACCATGCCCAGGGCCCAAACCGGTGTGGACACAGCAATTAACTGCAATGACATCTTCAAACCCCTACCCGAGAGAGAGAGCCATATCAGAACAGTGATGACCAAGGGCATCGCTGGCATTGGGAAAACAGTCTCAGTGCAGAAGTTCATCCTAGACTGGGCTGATGGGAATGCGAACCAGGATATAGACTTCATATTTGTCCTGCCTTTTCGAGAGATCAATTTGACTAAAGACGTAGAGTGCAGTCTTCATGGCCTTTTACTGAAATTCCACCCTGAGCTGAGAGGGTTGAGGATGGGCTCAAAGCAATATCAAAGCTGTCAACTGGTGTTCATCTTTGATGGCCTGGATGAGAGTCAACACATGCTTAAATTTGCAGAGGTCCCAGTTTTGACAGAGGTAACACAGACTTCGCTACCCAATGTTCTCATAACAAACGTCATTAGAGGGAATTTGCTGCCTTCGGCTTGTGTGTGGGTCACGTCACGACCAGCCGCAGTAGAACAGATCCCATCTGAGTACATCCACCGGGTGACGGAAGTACGAGGTTTCACCGACCCACAGAAAGAGGAATACTTCCGGAAGCGGATCAGCAACCGGAGTAAAGCTGATAGAATCATATCTCACTTGAAGTCATCCAAGAGCCTTCACATCATGTGTCACATTCCAGTTTTCTGCTGGATCTCAGTAACTGTTCTTCAGCAGATTTTAGATCACAGAAATACAGCCATCCCAAAAACACTCACCGAGATGTTCATTCACTTTCTGCTCATTCAGACAATCACAAAGAGTCACAAGTATGATGAAGGATGTGGCTCAAATGAAGAACAAGTGAAGATCCTGGAATCAAACCGAAGCATCATACTGAAATTGGCCAAATTGTCCTTCAAACACCTAGAAAAGGGTAACCTTATGTTCTACGAGGAAGACCTGCGAGAGTGTGGTATTGATATCCAAGATGCCGCTGTATATAGTGGGATGTGTACGGAGATCTTTCAAGTGGAATCTCTCTTCAGCCAGGAAAAGGTTTACAGCTTTGTCCATGTGACCATCCAGGAGTTTCTGGCAGCGTTCTTCATATTCCATTCCTATATGACGAAGAACCAGGAGGTTCTGGTGGCATTCTTACCAGGTGATGACTCAGAACCCACCTCAATAAGCACAGGAGCTAGGTCTCTAAAGGGTGTCTTAAAAAGGAAAACCACAGCTCAGTGTGACGTTCCGAACTTGCACAGCTTACTCAAGGCTGCCGTCAACAAGTCCCTACAGAGCAAAAATGGCCACTTGGACCTTTTCTTGCGCTTCCTCTTGGGCATCTCTCTGGACACCAATCAGAAACTCCTCCAAGGCTTGCTGACACACTCCGAGAACACCTCCAAAAGTATCAATAAGACCATCGCCTACATCAAGGATGTAAACGAGACAGATGTGTCGCCCGAGAGGTACATCAACCTCTTCCACTGTCTGCTGGAGATGAACGATAACTCCATTCATGAGAAGATCCAGCGGTTCCTGCAGTCAGAGAAGCAGCAGAAGAAGACGCTCAGCCCATCGCAATGCTCAGCACTGGCTTCTGTCCTGCTGATGTCCGATACAACACTGGAGGAGCTGGACCTGAGGAAGTACAGCACGTCAGACGAGGGACGCAGGAGGCTGATCCCAGCTGTGAGGTGCTGCAAGAAGGCCCTGTGAGTTACTAAATTGGAACTATTGAAAATTACTGTAATTTTCATATCTTTCAATTAAATGTGTTTTAGATATTTTAGACCATAATTTTAATGCATAAAAACCTATTTTTATGATTATTTTAGATAATTTCGGTTTAGTAAGTTGTAGCACTTCTCTGAAATGCTGTTGTTCATCACTATCTATCCATCTATCTATCTATCTATCCATCTATCTATCTAATCTCTCTCTCTCTCTAATGCATTTTACTGTATATACATAAATATACTTAATTTCATAATTGAATGTACATTTTACGTGATAATTGTAGATGCAGTTTTTGTAGGTACGAGTACATTTTGTGAGTCCTCTGAATGGAGAACTCACTGTTTACAACAGTCTAGCATTCCTTTCCTTAATATTTCATTTTATCATTGTAATTTTTCGTGATCATTTTAGACAGTTTTTTTAGCATAATTTTAGACACACATTTTGTGGATGTTTGTTGACATATCTCTCTCTCTGTCTTTCTCTCTCTCTCTCCCTCTCTCTCTCTCCTTCTCTGTCTTTCTGTGCCTGTCCAGCCTGGCTGACTGCCATCTCTCAGTGCAGTGCATTGAGCTGGTGCTCTCAGCCCTGTCTCTGGCTAACTCCCCCCTAAGAGAGCTGGACCTCAGTGACAGTCACCTGCAGGACCCTGCAGCACAGCGTCTGGCAGGCCAGCTCCACAGTCCCCACTGTAGACTGAACACACTCAGGTCAGCAGGGTTAACAACATGTGATTTCATATCTTTCAATTCATTTTAAAGCAACAAGTAGACTGTATTTGATGAATTTCAATTCATTTTAAAGCAACAAGTGAGAGTAGACTATATTTGATATATTTCAATTCACAAAACATGTGATAGCCTATGTCTGATGAATAGGCTAGTTGTTTTCCTTATTTTTAGCCTTATAGTCAAAAATAAAGAATTAAAATGAATAAATGAAGATGTAGTTTTATTGCAGGTGATTCTAAAAGTTAAACAGGTGTAGTATGTAAACAGTATGTATATGGCAGCCAGCTGGTCGCCAGCTGTGCAGTAAGAGACGTCCAAGTAAGAGAAACTAGATCCCCACACACTTGCTAGTGTGCTGGACTCCCAATCTTTGGTTCAGTTGTGGATTTGAGTTTGGGGGAGAGCAGATGATCAGAATTGCACAAGGTGGCTTGAACTGACAAATGCATCTCTCTCTCTCTTTCTCTCTCGCTCTTTCTCTTACCCTCCATGTCTCTCTCTCTGTCAGGTTGTCATCCTGTGGATTGACAAAACAAATCTGTGTTTGTCTGGCCCCTGTCCTGAGATCCCCCTCTTCCCACCTCAGAGTGCTGGACCTCAGTAACAATCAGCTTAATGATGCAGGAGCCATGCTGATCTCTGAACAGCTGAAGAGTGAACACTGCAAACTGGAGATACTCAGGTGGACACTTGGCACATTATTATTATTATTATTATTATTATTATTTTTATTATTATTATTATTATTATTATCATCTTCATCATCTTTTCAGAAAAACACAAGAGAGGGTTTCAATTCTTGTGCTGCAAGAATAATCAGCTGCCCAGCCTATTTAAAGGAAAGATCCAGAACCACACCAATTCATTTCCCTGCTGTTTGCCATTTGTGCCAAATTGTCTCGTTCTCATTATAACAGACAGCGTTCGGCATCCTTGAACAACAGGGTCATTTGACCCCGGCCCTTTCCTTTAAAACATTTATTCTGTGTCCTGTATGACAGTATAACATAGGCTACCCCCTAGTGCGATGGACCCAAGTGGGAGTCACCATCCGTGAGTGCACATGTGCACCATTCCTGTGTGACACACAGACTATATAAAATGAAAGGACAATGCCAACCATCTGCCTAATGCTTCAGAACCCCAAGTACTCTTAAACAAAGATGCAACCATTTCTTTTATCCTCTTTCCATCCCGGACTCTAACAGGAGATCGCTCCTGTCCATTCTAGTTACCTAACCACTTATCTGTCACTTTGTCCTTTTATTGATTAATGTATCTGATTATGAACTATATAGCTGCTCTGTTTAGTATCTACTTTCTTACTCTGTGTTGTATGTCTTTCCATGTGGTATGTTCCTGCACACAAATAGCTTGTCAGCTCCGAAAGATGGCAGGACAATGAACCGAATTTAATTTTAGCTTTTTTTAGCTTTTTAAACATTTAAGCTTTTCAAAGATTGAGGTGTGGGGGGTGCAGTTACGTCACAAAATTCTCCTGACAGTGTTGTAACAATGATGAGAATCTCTCTCTCTCTTCCTCTCTTTCTCTCTCTCTAGGCTGTCATCCTGCCATCTTTCGGAGCCTGGCTGTGATTCTCTGGCCCGTGCTGTAACCTCTAAGTCATCCCATGTGACAGAGCTGGACCTGAGGCACAACCACGTGGGACAATTAGCTGCCAGTCTACTCATCGCTGCCTTACAGAACCCTCACTGTACATTTGAAACACTGGGGTGAGGACCGAGACAGTGACTGACTGAATGCCACCATCATCTCTAGGCCCTAATACGTAGGGGTGGTGGTAGTGTAGTGGTTAAGGAATCTGGCTAGCATGTAAGTAGCCTGAAAAGTTGTGGGTTCGAATCCCGGCTGCCACCGTTGTGCCCTTGAGCAAGGCACTTAACCCTGAGTTGCTCTAGGGGAGATTGGCCCTGAACAATTGATAGTTGATGAGTTGTAAGTCGCTTTGGATAAAAGCGTCTGCTAAATGCATAAATGTAAATGTAAATGTAATACCCGAACCCTCAAATGCTTAACTGACATGAATTGACTTCTCAAGTGGTTAATTCAGGCAGTTAATGTCTTTGAGGGTTCAGGACTTAACCTTAGGGTTACACCAGATGCCTTATGGAAGCTTTAAGTCGAGTTGCGGCAATATACATTTAGAAGACTGTTTCTTTTTTTAGAATGTATGCAGTCAATATACATTTAGAAGACTGTTTCTTTCTTTTAGAATGTATGCAGTCAATATACATTTAAAAGATTGTTTCTTTTTTTAGAATGTATGCAGTCAATATACATTTAGAAGACTGTTTCTTTCTTTTAGAATGTATGCAGTCAATATAGTCACGTCTGTTGTAGCCAGTTCTGTTGATTATCACAGAAACGAATTGTTGATTGTAGTCGGTGTAGCCGTCAGAGTGTGTGGTTTGTTTGTTTTGATCCAGCTAATATCAGAGCTATACATGTATGTCCAAATGTTATACTGTTATGTGAAAACACACATTTTGGTTGTATGAACTGACATTGTTCCATGATGTGGGCAGGTTAAACGGGCTGTCTGATCTCTGGTTGGAAAGTGGACCTGGAAAATGTAAGTGTCCTCATCAGCCACAGTTTCTGATAGCATGACGTTTCAGCAGTTGCATGGTTAATGAAACAAAACAAAAACTTGCTAATGCTAATGCTAACACTTCTCTTTGTCTTTGTCAGACTCTTGTGAGCTAACGCTAGATGAGAACAGTGCCAGTGTTCACATAGGGTTCTCAGAGGACTGCACCAAAGTTAGCTTCCTGGAAAAACCGCAGCTGTACTCCAACCACGCCGACCGGTTCCTGTTCTGGCCCCAGGTGGAGATCATTTCACTGAGGCACAACATAATATGCAGACATTTGTTTGGGTCAAATTCTGTAAAAAAAAAAAGTTTAAGAATTCAGTCTATAAATGTCAGACTAAAATACAAATGACTAATGTATCTTTATATTCAGCACATGTAGATGAAAATATACAGTACATAGTATTTTTAAATGTTTTAATATTTCTCTAAACAACCAAACAAAGCAACAAAGTAATCTCTTTCATATTAATTGTAATATTAATTATTATTATTATTATTATTATTATTATTAGTAGTAGTAGTAGTAGCCTAGTAGCAGTTGTTGTAGTAGTAGTATATTTTTCATGTGTCATTATTATTATTTACTTGTTTGTTTATTTTATATAATAAATAAACCCAAGGTGCTGTGTAAGGATGGCCTGTCTAAGCGCTCCTACTGGGAGCTGGAGTGGACGGAGAGGGCCGACATCGGCGTAGCCTACAAAAGCATCGCCCGCAAGCTGGAAGACAACAGGTGTGTCCTGGGACACAACGACCACTCCTGGAGCCTGGAGTGCCGCGACGGACGCCACTACACAGCCTGGAGGAATGGAAAGAAGCTGAAGATTGTGTCCCCCCAACACGTCCAGTCCAATCGGGTCGGGGTGTACTTGGACTGGCAAGCCGGTGCTCTGTCCTTCTATAGCGTCAGTACGGACATGATCCACCACCTACACACGCATCTGACGAAATTCTCAGAAGTCCTCTATCCAGGGTTCCTGATGTGGCCCAAATCCTCAGTGACCCTGTGCAAGATCAGACTGAGACATTTATCACTCCTGAGTGCTGAATCCCTTGAGAGAGATGCAAGCATGAGACAGAGAAGTGCATCAGCTGGGAGAGACATAACCATGAGACGGAGAAGAACATCAGAGTCATAACCATGAGACGGAGAAGAACATCAGTCATAACCATGAGACGGAGAAGAACATCAGAGTCATAACCATGATCCACCACCAACACACGCATCAGACAAAATTTGCAAAAAAACTCTATCCAGGGTTCATGGTGTGGCCAAAATCTTCGGTGACCCTATGCAAGGTCAAAATGAGACATCTATCACTCCTGAGTGCTGGATCCCTTAAGATGCAAACATAAGACAGAGCAGTACATCAGTTGGGAGAGACTGAAGTATGAGAGAAAAGAACATCACAGACATAAACATGGAACAGATGGAGCTGTTCCGTTTTTTATTTCCCTGATCTTGTCTTGATTTGTAGACTACTAACACTGGTTGGGCTGTGCACTATCAAACACGTGTGTGAAGTAGTGCACAATGCTAAGCTAAAATAATGCACCACCAAACAAAGTGTGCTTTACCATAATAATGCGCTTTCAAACAAAGTGTGCTGCATGACAGTAGTTTAGGCTACTATTAAATAAAGTGTGCTGCATGACAGTAGTTTAGGCTACTATTAAATAAAGTGTGCTGCACCACAATAGTGTACTATCAAACTGAGGGTGCTGTAGTGCATTATTAAATAAAGTGTGATGTACCATGGTAGCATACTGTCAAACAAACTTTGATGTATATATATATATTTTTTTTTAACCACTTGGTTCATCATCTGGCTATCCGGTGTGACTGTATACATGTAAGGATGAAATCTCTCTGGGAATGAGAGCCAATGATGTAAATGCTGTTACCAGCAGATACACAAATACAGTTACAAATGTAGTCCGGTTTTATTATTATTATTATTATATTTATTATTATTATTATTATTATTGTTATTATTAACAACAACAACAATAATAATAATTATTAGTATTGTTGTTAAAAATAATAATAATAATAATAATAATATGTGCAGTAATATTGTTAGCCACCTGTTCATTAGGTATTATATTTTACACCACTAGGGGTCATCAAAGTATCACATTCCTCTGACAAGGACTCAGTGGCCAGAAACAGGAAACCTTTTTATTGCAGTGTCTCACTACATCTCTAAGCTAAGCAAATTGTCATTCTACCCAGTGCACATCTGAAATTCAATGTAAAGATAATTTTATACAGCACATGACACTGTGTACACACACACACACACACACACACACACACACATGAACACACAGACACAGTGATGTATGATTAAAGAAGCTATAAATTTAAACATTTTAATTTAGTGGACTAGAAAGGCTAAAAATATAGTGTCAGTAAAAATATCCTCAAACATGTATGAATACACAAAGATGAAACAAACATAGATGTATATTATATTACTGAATTGGCCCAAATTTAAGACAGCATGTTTTTTTCCTGTAAATAGGCCTGTCTCTGAAAAAAAAAGGCAAGTTGTCTTATTCGCGGCCTGGACAAAAATAGGGGAAAAATATAGAGGGTAAAAAAACTATTTTTTTGTGTTAAACGAACAGGCAGCGTCTCTTAGGCCTGCGACTGGCACACATGATAGAGAGGGAAGAGATTGTGTTGAATTCAGAATGAGCTTTTAGTGGTGTAAACGAACGACTGGATTTACATGCACTTCAGTATCCCTTGACTCGGTGTTGGTAATATTCGGGATACGATGTTTACATGCACACAAAGCTGGGATACCTCAGTGCCCCGATTTTTTTTTTCTTTTTCCCCCAAAAATGATTCTGGAAAAGAGGGGACGTCTTATATTCAGGATCGTCTTATATTGATGTATTTACAACATCACAACATGGTATAATTACAACATTACCATCATTTTAAAAAGCCTGTGCTCCTGACACCCTCCTGCACTCTAGGCCATTGTCAATATCGGAGCCCTAAAACACACACACACACACACACACACACACACACACACACACACACACACACACTTGCTTGATTGTGGTTGTCCATCAAGTCTGATGATGGTGTCCACTTCTGTCGTTGGACGGTAAGTTTTCTGATGGTTGTATAGTCCTATTCTGGACACACAGGTCCTCTTGCAGGTGGAACATGTGAATGTGGTGATGGTGTTACTGCACCCATAGATGTGTTTCTCCTCCTCAGTCCTCTTTGCTGTCTCCTGGCTGTCCTTTCATCACCCAGTCTGAGCATCTGAGCACAGCTGCTGCCAGGTGTTGTGGTCAGCAGCCATGTGCGCCGGGTCCCCGGGCTTGAAGTTGCACCTCTTCAGCGCTTTTCAGCTGGCCTTTACAGCCCCTCTTCTGCCCTCCAGTGGAGCGCTGGCCACGGTCTAGTTGGCCATACAGCACTTTGTGAGACAGACGATTATAGGGCATACTAATGACATGCCCCAGCCATCGCAGCTGGTGATGGGGGATGGTTGCCTCAATACTCATACAGCCTGTTTTGCTGTGTATCTCTGTGTGAGGTACTCAGTCCCACCAAGTAATTCCCAGAATACGCTGAAGGCAGCATCATGTGGAAGTGCTCCCTGGCCTTGATGTGCCGACTGTCAGTGACCCAGGCTTCGCAACTGTAGGGTGGTGATGCAGACACACACACACAGACACACATACATACACCAGGTTTCACAACTGTAGAGGAGGGTGGTGATGCAGACACTCACACACACACACACACACACACACACACATACACACACACACACGCGCACACAGACAGACACACACACATACACCAGGTTTCACAACTGTAGAGGAGGGTGGTGATGCAGACACTCACACACACACACACACACACACACACACATACACACACACACACGCGCACACAGACAGACACACACACATACACCAGGCTTCGCAACTGTAGAAGTTGTACTGTATAATCCCTAGTCTAGTTATAGAACTGTGTACTTCACTGGGGTGATAGTAAATCATGAATATCAAAACTGACTTGTTTTTATGGTCTTGGTCTCGACTCCTCAAAGACTCAGTCTTGGTCTTGCTTTCTCGAAGGCTCGGTCTGGGTCTCGACGCGGTCTTGACCCTTCAAAGACTCAGTCTCGGTCTTGCTTTCTCAAAGGCTCGGTCAGGGTCTCGACGCGGTCTTGACCCTTCAAAGACTCAGTCTCGGTCTTGCTTTCTCAAAGGCTCAGTCAGGGTCTCGACACGGTCTTGACCCTTCAAAGACTCAGTCTCGGTCTTGACTTGGTCTCGACATAAGCAGCCTCCTCCCCATCACTATTCATCTGTTCACACTTCCAATACACACCTGTGTGTAGGCAGGTAAGGAGGTTTTCAACCGAATGGATGGATTTCTGCCATCTTGGTCCTTTGATCAAAGTGTCCCCAAAGGCAAACTCAGTCAACAAAAAGTTAGTTCTCTTTCATGACATGTCAGCCAATGATATCATGCTCTAGGCCACACCCACCAGGAGTATTCTCGGGTGGCAAACCTGTTTTCATGCTAGTCACAGATGATACAACAATAGACACTCTCATGCTCAAGATGCTTCAGGCTGTTTTCAATATTAGAAAAACATAGCACAGCACAACCGAGGTAAGCTTGCATCTAGGCTATATTCTCTGATCAATTCATCATTGACAGGCTTAGGCTGGTCGTATTTAATTCTGTAGCCTAATCCTACTAATGAATTTAATGAACCTGCAGTTGAATCATTAGTGGTATTGGACCATGAACAGGATATGCCATGCCGTGATGCCCTCAGTATGACAAAATGTTTGTGTAGCCTGTAGACTATTGCCTTTTATTGCCTGTATGTGCAAATATCAGTAGCCTAAGTGTTGGTTTAGGGGGTCATCATAAACAAATGGTAGCCTACAGGATAGGATATTTTTGTTTCTGTTTTTTGTTTTTGAGGTGTTAAACTGTTTGTGCTGGGGCAGATTTTCTGTGACATGATGCAGGATACACAAGCGACACACATTTACAGTGGATAACCAACACTATTGGGCACTAGATATGATGTGAAACAACACTATTGGGCACTAGATATGATGTGAAACAACATTACAGGGCACTACATATGATGTGAAACAACACTACTGGGCACTACATATGATGTGAAACAACATTACTGGGCACTAGATATGACGTGAAACAACACTACTGGGCACTAGATATGATATGAAATGTATGTATGACTGCCATAAACATCTTTTGAATGCAAGAAAAAATTGAAAAAGCAAAACATGAAATACTGCTTTGTATCTGGTGTTTTCCTGTTGCATATCTGGAACATCTAAACCTGTCAGACATGTTCCCCTCAGACAGGTTCCCTTGTGTTAAAATTAGGCACTAGTGGAGCTAGTGCAATAGAATGCCTAATAAGAAGAAAACGTGTCCAGAAGCAGCTAGAATTATTTAAAAATGTTCATTCTTTATGTTTCATATCGGCCTATGTTGTCTGTGTCTTTGACTAACTGAAAAGGATGGTATCTGAGAGGGAGCCTGTTTTGCATTATGTAATTAAGAAAGACAACTAATAGTACATTTTTAAAATGGGCTTCACATGTGTTTTCAGACAACTTTACCAGGGTTGGCAATTGTGGAAGACGCTGTACATAGAGAGAAAGTAGGTAGTTAGGTGGGTAGGTACTTTATTGATCTTAGAAGAGACTGTAGCTTATGACACAAAGAAACAAGAGACACAGACGTTCACCATACTAGATAAAAGCATACAATAGAGTGTACAACTGACATATCCAGTGCCTTCCACAATTATTCCCACCCCTGGTAAAGGTGTTTTTCTTAATTACGTAATGAAAACACTGAGGTAAAATACAACATTGAAGAAAAGCAAGTGTACTTTGACCTCTGTTTCATTTCAATTTTTATATCATAATGAACCATGAAGTCATAGAATATTATTTAATAGTCAACAGACACTTTAAAAAGTTCAATATGGGTTGAGCAATTATTCAGCTGAATCATTATTTAGAGGGGACCTGATAACTGGTGCATGTGTTTTGTTAAGAAAAAAAATAAAGCAAACATGAAATGTTGTTTTATATCTGGTGTTTTCCTCTTACATATCTGGAACATCTAAACCTGTCAGACAGGTTCCCCTCAGACAGGTTCCCTTGTGTTGAAATTAGGCACTAGTGGAGCTGGTGCAATAGAATGCCTAATCAGAAGAAAAAGTGTCCAAGTACTAAACTCCAAAACGATTCTTTTTTATTCTACTTTATAGTCGTCTTTACCAGGTGTGCCAATAATTGCGGAGGGCGCTCTATCTATCTATCTATCTATCTATCTATCTATCTATCTATCTATCTATCTATCTATCTGTCTATCTGTCTATGTCTAAGATTTCTCTTCAATTTCCATAAATGTGCCATCTATAGCAGTGTTCAGATTGCAAGAACTAGAACAACTTGTTCATGATTTAGTGTTCTACCGTATTAAGAGTATTCCGTATTTAAAACTGGCTTAGGTTATATATCACATACTATTTGAATCAAAAGAAGCGTTACAGTATATGATGAGAGATATATTTGCTTAAGTTTACAAACAAGTTGAAAGTTAAACTGGGTGCTTTACAGGACGAGGCGTTCATTCTTATAACAGAATGTCCATTAGTGAGTTGACTATAATGGCAGTCTTAGACTATGGTGAAATTCTGTACATGCATGCTGCCCCTTCACTTGATAAGATTTACCACAGTGCTGTACGATTTATTATAGGTGGTTTCAACATGGTTTCAGAATTCATCATTGTAAATTTTACACCTCTATTATAGGAGGGGACATTGTCTCCTGTTAGTTGTAACAAGTAAATCACCTCTTCAGCTTTCCTCACTTTAAAAGTACAACACATTCCTCCCAAGACATGTTCACAGAGTTTTATATTAAACACCTCAGTATCAAAACACTTTTTAATTTCTCTGCACCAACTAAGTGAAAGTAGTGTCAGTAGAAACTTTTAAGGCTTTAATGGAAGACAATTCTTATAAGTATTTGATCACATCTGTTTTTCTTTCTTTTTAATTATTATTTTCTTTTTGTCCAACTTTCATTTGTCTTTTGTGTAGCTTCTCTCTTTTATTTATGCTGTTATGAATGAAAACTCAGGACATTTCAAGAGCTTATTGATCATTTAATAGGCTTTATATAACACTTCACTTGTGTGCAGCTGAAGAGGACTCAGGGCAGCAGTAACAGGATGGCTGGGGCAAAGGGAGCGGCCCCTGGGCTGCAGCTGGTTGAGTCAGAAGGGAGAGATGGGCAGGGGCCGTCTGGTGCTCTCATCCCCACACATACTGTACTGGAACCCCCAGAGGACCAGTGTGTGTCTGTGGGGAAGAACCAGTCAAAGGGAGACCTTTTGCCCAGCACTGGAGAGACACTTGTAATACCAAGGTAAAACTGGAGCACATGTACACACACTCCACAGGCATGCATGTCCACACATTTAAACACTGTTCACTCACACACTCCACAGACAAGCATGTCGACGCATTTAAACACTGTTCACTCAAACACTCCACAGAGAAGCAAGCAAACACACTAACACCAAACACACGCAGACATGCATGCACAGACACACACTACACAGAATGGGGTTGGACATTTTGGTCCATTTATATATGACCTTATTTGTGTTGTTGTTGTTGTTGTTGTTGTTGTTGATGATGATGATGATTATGATTTATGATGATGATGGTCAGAAACAGCCATGGCCTGGTAAGGACAAGAATGAAAGCAGTGAGACAGAGACAAAATTTGATACAATGATGATGATGATGATGACACCTCCTATGCAAAGCAGATGTACTGTAGACAGATTAAACTTGGGATGAAAATAGACAATTATTGGTCTCACGGTCAGGTAGACCTATTCAGTATACTGTTTTTTTCAAACCATGGCAGTCAAGGGCACCTCAGGTCGGAGTCACCCGACTGTATATCCATGAAGAGTGATCGGTCCCATCGCATGCCTCCACACTTCAGTGGTGAAGACCAGACACCCTTTGACACAAGGTGAGAATGATCTACACAAGGGTGATCATAAGACATGATGAAGATGATTATGAATGATATTCTGTGTTAGATACTGCACCATCAGGTAAGCAGACAAAGAAAATATCTAAGTATTCAAGAATTTGGTGCAAAACAGATTTAGACAGGTGGCACAGGTAGGCTTGTTTGGTAACCTCTACACCTTTTTCATCCACCTTAGTCAAGGCTTCGTCAGATCAGAGTTGCCCGGCCGTGTGTCCATGAAGAGTGATCGGTCCCATCGCATGCCTCCACACTTCGGTGGTGAAGACCAGACACCCTTTGACACAAGGTGAGAATGATCTACACAAGGGTGATCATAAGACATGATGAAGATGATTATGAATGATATTCTGTGTTAGATACTGCACCATCAGGTAAGTAGACAAAGAAAATATCTAAGTATTTAAGAATTTGGTGCAAAACAGATTTAGACAGGTGGCACAGGTAGGGTTGTTCGGTAACCTCTACACCTTTTTCATCCACCTTAGTCAAGGCTTCGTCAGATCAGAGTTGCCCAGCCGTGTGTCCATGAAGAGTGATCGGTCCCATCGCATGCCTCCACACTTCAGTGGTGAAGACCAGACACCCTTTGACACAAGGTGAGAATGCTCCACACAAGGGTGACATTTCTGACTATCATCTGTATGACCATATAATGACATAATCACAACAATATGGGCAGAAACAGCTGTTTTTGTATGTAGTAATGTCAAAATGCCCAAATTTCATGTTGTTATCTTCAGAAGTTAGCATGCAAACCACTTAGCATCACCCTGACACCCTTGTATCGCCACAGTGCACTATACGTGGTCATCGAATTACAAGTTAATTGGTTAATTGGGCATTTTTTGGACTGGCAATCCTATCTTAGTGGTCAGAGAGCTTACTCAGAGGGCTAACACTCAGAGCGCTTCAGGCTGAAATCCGTGCATCAGTGTCACTTCTACCTTGCTAGCCAGTTGAAAACGGAAAAGGCCGAGACCTACATTGTCAGTAGGCCTACTGCTGGTAGTTGCAGAGGCAGACCTCATTCAGTCCAGTCATATTTGACTCACCATAAGAAGACACAGCGTTATGAATCAAAATGCAAACTTCAATTCCCAGAGGAATGAACTTCTTCATTGAAATCCCAAGTGCAGTAATTTTGTCTGTTGAGTCCTAAATGATTTTCAGTTAGCTAGTTGGCTAGTTAATTAGCATGATGTTCTGAAAATTATGTGCAGTCAGACAGTTTTGGAAACCTAGCAACAATAAACACCTAAACCCAAGCGCAGAAAATTTTTGTTTGTTTGTTTATTTGTTTGTTTTTTCTTTGCACTCTCAGCGCCAATAGCACATTTGGTGGACATAGGGTCCTGACTGTCCTGTGGCTGCATTCAAAACAACTCCACAGACATGCATGTCCACGCATTTAAACACTGTTCACTCAAACACTCCACAGACATTTAAACACTGTTCACTCAAACATTCCACAGACATGCATGTCCACGCATTTAAACACTGTTCACTCAAACACTCCACAGACAAGCATGCAAACACACTAACACCCAAACACACGCAGACATGCATGCTCAGACACACACTACACAGAATGTGGTTGGACATTTTGGTCCATTTATATATGATCTTATTTGTGTTGTTGTTGTTGTTGTTGTTGATGTTGTTGTTGTTGATGATGATGATGATTATGATTTATGATGATGATGGTCAGAAACAGCCATGGCCTGGTAAGGACAAGAATGAAAGCAGTGAGACAGAGACAAAATTTGATACAATGATGATGATGATGATGATGACACCTCCTATGCAAAGCAGATATACTGTAGACAGATTAAACTTGGGATGAAAACAGACAATTACTGGTCTCACGGTCAGGTAGACCTATTCAGTATACTGTTTTTTTCAAACCATGGCAGTCAAGGGCACCTCAGGTCGGAGTCACCCGACTGTATGTCCATGAAGAGTGATCGGTCCCATCGCATGCCTCCACACTTCGGTGGTGAAGACCAGACACCCTTTGACACAAGGTGAGAATGATCCACACAAGGGTGATCATAAGACATGATGAAGATGATTATGAATGATATTCTGTGTTAGATACTGCACCATCAGGTAAGTAGACAAAGAAAATATCTAAGTATTTAAGAATTTGGTGCAAAGCAGATTTAGACAGGTGGCACAGGTAGGCTTGTTCGGTAACCTCTACACCTTTTTAATCCACCTTAGTCAAGGCTTCGTCAGATCAGAGTTGCCCGGCCGTGTGTCCATGAAGAGTGATCGGTCCCATCGCATGCCTCCACACTTCAGTGGTGAAGACCAGACACCCTTTGACACAAGGTGAGAATGCTCCACACAAGGGTGACATTTCTGACTATCATCTGTATGACCATATAATGACATAATCACAACAATATGGGCAGAAACAGCTGTTTTTGTATGTAGTAATGTCAAAATGCCCAAATTTCATGTTGTTATCTTCAGAAGTTAGCATGCAAACCACTTAGCATCACCCTGACACCCTTGCATCACCACAGTACACTATATGTGGCCATCGAATTACAAGTTAATTGGTTAATTGGGCCTTTTTTGGACTGTCAATCCTATCTTAGTGGTCAGAGAGCTTACTCAGAGGGCTAACACTCAGAGTGCTTCAGGTTGAAATCCGTGCATCAGTGTCACTTCTACCTTGCTAGCCAGTTGAAAACGGAAAAGGCCGAGACCTACATTGTCAGTAGGCCTACTGCTGGTAGTTGCAGAGGCAGACCTCATTCAGTCCAGTCATATTTGACTCACCATAAGAAGACACAGCATTATGAATCAAAATGCAAACTTCAATTCCCAGCAGAATGAACTTCTTCATTGAAATCCCAAGTGCAGTAATTTTGTCTGTTGAGTCCTAAATGATTTTCAGTTAGCTAGTTGGCTAGTTAATTAGCATGATGTTCTGAAAATTATGTGCAGTCAGACAGTTTTGGAAACCTAGCTACAATAAACACCTAAACTGAAAATTTTTGTTTGTTTGTTTCTTTGCACTCTCAGCATCAATAGCACATTTGGTGGACACAGGGTCCTGCCTGTCCTGTGGCTGCATTCAAAATAACTCAGTCTATCGGATTCCACATAGGTTTTCTGCTGTCTGTATGCTGACCAATATGTTTTTTTTTTATTTTTTCTGCACTCAGAACCATGTCCATGAAGACATGTGAATAGCCCCATTTACATGGATAGATTTTCTGCCATTCCAATTAAACTGAATTGAAACTTCTGATTACCATTTCCGGGTCTGGTTCTGTTTACATGCAGCAACATTCTATTCCGATCAGATTAGTTAGTTAGTTAGTGGTCATGTGACGGAGGCGCACATCTAGTCTGCTTTTAAAATCACCTCAAAAGACATCTTTTCAGTGCATCTAGGAGGTAACCACATCTATCCAATCACTTGTGACCATCAGTTTGAGACTTGTCTTCAACTAGTGATTGTACCATACTTGGTGATTTTTTTCAAAAACATCCAGTGCATGTTCAATGTTCACTGAGAGTGTTCAAGGTGCAAATGAATGTTCTCAATTTCACAGAGGTTAACCAGTTGGTTCTATGATCTGTCATAAAACTCCTGTGGGAGAGCAGTAATAAAGAAGAAAGTTAGAAGCTTAATAGGCGCCTGTGCCGCTTTTCTGCTTGGCCCCCAATTATTGACATATTTCATACAATAGGACTGGTAATGTGACTCTGGATATTGGGAACCTAGGGCCTTGGGAACATAGGTATGCTCTACAGTCAGTGATATTTATCGTGTTTTTTTGGCTGTTTTGGGTGCTTTCTCAGTTAACACTGAAAAATGTCAATCGAAACACTGAATCTAACAAGTTTAATCAACAGCTCCTTAAGAATAAAAAGAAACATCTTGTATATGAAAGAAAGTCATCATTCCTGAGGACTCAAAGCGATCTAACAATCACAACACTTCCCATTTCCTCTATACAGAGAGTTGAGAGATGGTCTCACTCAGTTGGCTCCATTGTCCAGGTGTGCTGTGTGTGAGCAGGAGCTGACGGTCCCAGTGTTGTCCCTCACCTGTGGACACAGGTTCTGTGTAGACTGCATTTCCAAGTGCCGAGACAGGTCTGGAATGGAAACAACCCCTGACTGCCCTGTGTGTGGTAAGTGAGACCCATAGCATCTTACAACAAGGAAAAGAAACTATTCCACCAGATCCTACAAACAAAAAATACAGGATAAATGCAAGCAATGTATTGATAATGGCAAAAGAATTTGGTTTAGACTATAGTCAATTTGTCCAATAGGTTACCTGGGCCTGAAAATGATAACATTGCATGCACATGATTACATTGTTACATCACATGGCGCAAAAATTGTTTTAAATTTTATAAAAGTTGCTAAATGTGTGAATAACTATTGTCCCCTTGCTCTACCTGTGCTGATTCGGTAGCATCCTTTTACTCAGATCTTTATTGACTGGAATCTCTCTCAGCAAATTGACAATGTTTATTGTTTTCAAGGGATTGAAATGTTAACACTTCCTTGCTGTTGCTTAAACACATATTCTAATTGATGCTCTGATGTTATACACCTTACTTTGTTCCGTATTCATTCTCAAAAGCCTTGGATACCTTGAGAAATGTACGGCAAGCTCATAAAGTCAACTTGAAGAGGAGATTTGAGTGCATCAACGAAGGCAGCCCAAGTCCAAAAACCCGAACACTCCTGGAGAACATCTACACACAGCTACACATCACTGAGGGAGAGAGTCAGGGGATGAATACAGACCATGAGGTTAGGCAGCCTGATACCATGCCGAGGGCCCAAACCAGTGTGGACACAGCAATTAACTGCAATGACATCTTCAAACCCCTACCCGAGAGAGAGAGCCATATCAGAACAGTGATGACCAAGGGCATCGCTGGCATTGGGAAAACAGTCTCAGTGCAGAAGTTCATCCTAGACTGGGCTGATGGGAATGCGAACCAGGATATAGACTTCATATTTGTCCTGCCTTTTCGAGAGATCAATTTGACTAAAGACGTAGAGTGCAGTCTTCATGGCCTTTTACTGAAATTCCACCCTGAGCTGAGAGGGTTGAGGATGGGCTCAAAGCAATATCAAAGCTGTCAACTGGTGTTCATCTTTGATGGCCTGGATGAGAGTCAACACATGCTTAAATTTGCAGATGTCCCAGTTTTGACAGAGGTAACACAGACTTCACTACCCAATGTTCTCATAACAAACCTCATCAGAGGGAATTTGCTGCCTTCGGCTTGTGTGTGGATCACTTCACGACCAGCCGCAGTAGAACAGATCCCGTCTGAGTACATCCACCGGGTGACGGAAGTACGAGGTTTCACAGACCCACAGAAAGAGGAATACTTCCGGAAGCGGATCAGCAACCGGAGTAAAGCTGATAGAATCATATCTCACTTGAAGTCATCCAAGAGCCTTCACATCATGTGTCACATTCCAGTTTTCTGCTGGATCTCAGTAACTGTTCTTCAGCAGATTTTAGATCACAGAAATACAGCCATCCCAAAAACACTCACCGAGATGTTCATTCACTTTCTGCTCATTCAGACAATCACAAAGAGTCACAAGTATGATGAAGGATGTGGCTCAAATGAAGAACAAGTGAAGATCCTGGAATCAAACCGAAGCATCATACTGAAATTGGCCAAATTGTCCTTCAAACACCTAGAAAAGGGTAATCTTATGTTCTACGAGGAAGACCTGCGAGAGTGTGGTATTGATATCCAAGATGCTGCTGTATATAGCGGGATGTGTACGGAGATCTTTCAAGTGGAATCTCTCTTCAGCCAGGAAAAGGTTTACAGCTTTGTCCATGTGACCATCCAGGAGTTTCTGGCAGCGTTCTTCATCTTCTACTCCTATGTGACGAAGAACCAGGAGGTTCTGGTGGCATTCTTACCAGGTGATGGCTCAGAACCCACCTCAATAAGCACAGGAGCTAGGCCTGTAAAGGGTGTCTTAAAAAGGAAAACCACAGCTCAGTGTGACGTTCCGAACTTGCACAGCTTACTCAAGGCTGCCGTCAACAAGTCCCTACAGAGCAAAAATGGCCACTTGGACCTTTTCTTGCGCTTCCTCTTGGGCATCTCTCTGGACACCAATCAGAAACTCCTCCAAGGCTTGCTGACACACTCCGAGAACACCTCCAAAAGTATCAATAAGACCATCGCCTACATCAAGGATGTAAACGAGACAGATGTGTCGCCCGAGAGGTACATCAACCTCTTCCACTGTCTGCTGGAGATGAACGATAACTCCATTCATGAGAAGATCCAGCGGTTCCTGCAGTCAGAGAAGCAGCAGAGGAAGACGCTCAGCCCATCGCAATGCTCAGCACTGGCTTCTGTCCTGCTGATGTCCGATACAACACTGGAGGAGCTGGACCTGAGGAAGTACAGCACGTCAGACGAGGGACGCAGGAGGCTGATCCCAGCTGTGAGGTGCTGCAAGAAGGCCCTGTGAGTTCTCTGAACTGAAAACTCCTTTCATTCTTATGTCTTTAAATTCTGTTTTTTTGTATGCTGCATCTTAACACTTTTGCATTGGCACACGTTGTATTTAATGTTAGATCATTTTGTTTTAGTCCAGTACAGAAAGTACACTTGTATCTCATTATCCATCACCTTGAACCAAGTTTTGGGCTGGTGCTTGTGCCAGCTCAGTGTTGGTGATCCCTGCTCAAAAACCAGCATGTTTTTCCACAGGCTGAGAGCTAGAGTAGGTCTATGTTGTAAGTCACTGTGCGTGCCTCTGTTGTCCTAGCAACATCACAATGGACTATTGCTAAGCTATCATAGCTGAAAAAAAGTAATGTTCCAGTGGACCAAGCTCCATAGTTGGCAGTAATGTATTAAATTTGGCCTTTCCCCCCAATTATTTTTACAAAGTTAGCTAGCTTGTGGTAAGCTAAAAATAAGTGCTGTGATTTGAATGATGTGTGTTAGCACAGAACTATCTACACTCAAGAAGCTAAGCTAACTGCTAAGCTAACTGCCAGCACCTAATGCTGCTGGCTCTTGTTTCTGGACCAGACCAGCGTTTAGTTGGTGCTGAATTGGAACCTGTTTTCCAGAGCCACTTTACCATGTGCACACTTTTTGTCAATGTAATATTCCCTCTCTCTGTCTCTCTCTCTCTCACACACATCCTCACTCTGTTTCTCTACTTCTCTCTCTCTCCCCCCCCCCCTCTCTCTCTCTCTCTTTCTCTCTCTTTCTCTGTCTCTCTGTACCTGTCTAGCCTGGCTGACTGTCATCTCTCAGTGCAGTGCATTGAGCTGGTGCTCTCAGCCCTGACTCTGGCTAACTCCCCCCTAAGAGAGCTGGACCTCAGTAACAGTCACCTGCAGGACCCAGCAGCACAGCGTCTGGCAGGCCAGCTCCACAGTCCCCACTGTAGACTGAGCACACTCAGGTCAGTTTATCAACACCACCACACATGAGACTGCATGTTAGATGAATAGAGAAATATCTCTTATGATCAAAGGTCATGAAAAGTTTAATGGAGTACTATATGAAAATGAGATGTTAGTTGAGTTTTGTCTTCTCACTTGCCTCAAGAGAGGTGCTAGTCAGTGAGACTAATATCCTGGGGTGATAGCATACCTGCAAGTGTGCGTAACTCCCAACCTGTGGTGTGTCAAGTCTGGTCTATGCATCTTTCTCACTCTCTCTCTCTCTCTATCACTCTCTTTCTCACTCTCTCTCTCTATCACTCTCTCTCTTTCTCTCTCTCTCTATCACTCTCTCTCACTCTCTCTCTCTCTCTATCACTCTCTCTCTCTCACTCTCTCTCTCACTCTATCACTCTCACTTTACATTACATTTACATTTTATGCGTTTAGCAAACGCTTTTATCCAAAGCAACTTTCTTTTTTTTCGTCAGCTATCAATTGTTCAGGGCCAGTCTCCCCTAGAGCAACTTGAGGTTAAGTGCCTTGCTCAAGAACCTACAACTTTTCAGGCCACTGGCATGCTAGCCAGGTTCCTTAACCGCTACGCTTCCACCACCCAGATGTGTCTCTCTCACTCTCTCTCGATCACTCTTTGTCTCTCTCGCTCTCTCTCAGATTGTCATCCTGTGGAATGACAGAGCGCACTTGTGCTTCTCTGGCCTCTGTCCTGAGTTCCCCCTCGTCCCATCTCAGAGTGCTGGACCTCAGTAACAACCAGCTTAATGATAAAGGAGCCAAGCTGATCTCAGAACAGCTGGAGAGTGAACACTGCAAACTGGAGATACTCAGGTAATTTGACACATAATAATTTCAGATACACACAAGAGAGGGTTTCAATTCTAGTGCTACAGTATAGGTAGGAAATTTTCCACAGTAGCTATAGCCAAGCCTATTTGTCATGTTAAAAGCATTCTGTAATTACATTACCAAGTGTGATGTAAGTGCACATAAGCACCATCATGTGATCATAGCCTGCCTGTTATACCACGCATGGGCATCAGCATAGTATTATCTTAGTTAAAGGCACAGCAGGCAACATCTTATGTGGTTTTTAGGTTAATTTACCTGCTTTGTACTCACTTTGAAGGTTAAATGGGTCATTACTCTTGGCAGCCCCTGGTGTTGCTAAGTACAGTTTCAATCACTTACAGTATAAAAAACACAATGAAAATGAAATGGAATCACATGATACTCTGAAACATGTATGCCCGAATCACATGTATTACCTTCTTTGAAATCGCATGTATTACCTTGTCAGTCAACATTACTCTTGGGATCATCAGTGATTCCTATTCTTTGGTTTGCAAACAAATCTACATGGATTGGTGAGAAAGTATAAAAAAATGTTTAGTTAAAAAAAGTGAAAAAATGCAGTCTTGCCTTTAATGGAGAATTCCAGTGTGAATCAATTCATAATCCATAAAGTTTAAAATCTGATATAACATAGAACTAATAGTGAATTGGGAGCTAACACTAACCAATTGGGGCAGAGAAACTTTCAGTTTAATTTTCCTATGCCCCATGCAGTTACCATTAGCTGTTCAGTCTACATTGTACCAGATTGTCTGTTTTTCTTTTCTACACCACTGACATCCACAAGCGCACCTGGCAGACTGTCAGCCATTCGCAAACTCAAAGCACTCTCAGCTGCCCCATGTCACCTATCACTGTGCAAGACCATGCTACAACCGTTTCTGCTATACTGTTGTAAAGCACCACAAACAGAGCACATGCATGTGGCACCACCCTTCATTCATATTTCATGCTGCTCACATCAGGGCACAGATAGGGGCTCTAGCATGGAAACGGGGGCGCTCTGGGAAAAGTGTTATCCTGCCTGCCGTAGTGGTTCTAAATGAAAATCTTCTTGTTATATTTGGCTATGCACAGTGGCGTTTCAACAGTGGATTACCCCCCGGGCAAGACCGCCTCCGAGCGCCCCCACCCCCCGAAAGAAACGAAAAAAATATTGGCAATGCCCAAACAATATAATTAAGCATAACCCACTAATTGGATTAGAGTATTGCTCTATACAGTGGATCCCCGTTCCCCCCTTGGCGATGCGTTGCATTTGCAACCCAGAGGTAAACTTTCCCCGCGCCCCCTCCCCTTTGCCCTTCTCACACACAGCTTCTGTGCATGGCACCTTCTCAGCAAGCAAGGACGCCTGCAGTTAGGGGGCACCAATGTGCCAATTGCCCACACAGTGTTATGATAGATATTCAGAGACAGTTTTTTTCCTAAGCGCTCGTGCCGCCCCCTACGAAATAGCGCCCCGGGCGGCTGCCCTGTTCACCCGTGCCTAAAACCGCTACTGGCTATGCAGCAGAGGGTTAAATAATATGGGGCAGTGCTATGCATTGGTGGGGGGCTAAAGGTGTTAATGCTATCTGTATATCAGTACAGCACATATAGCACACCTAGGTATGATGTACAGTAAATGCAGCTACCACACAAAATTCTTGAGAAAGAAGACTTCTGAAAGTCTTTTAACAGTGTTAAATACAAATGTGGATCTCTCTCTCTTCCTCTCTTCCTCTCTCTCTCTCTTCCTCTCTCTCTCTCTCTAGGCTGTCATCCTGCCATCTTTCGGAGCCTGGCTGTGATTCTCTGGCCCGTGCTGTAACCTCTAAGTCATCCCATGTGACAGAGCTGGACCTGAGGCACAACCACGTGGGACAATTAGCTGCCAATCTACTCATCGCTGCCTTACAGAACCCTCACTGTACATTTGAAACACTGGGGTGAGGACCGAGACAGTGACTGACTGAATGCCACCATCATCTCTAGGCCCTAATACCTGAACCCTCAAATGCTTAACTGACATGAATTGACTTCTCTAGTGGTTACTTCAGGCAATTTATGTCATTGAGGGTTCAGGACTTAACCCTAGGGCTACACCAGGTACCTTATGGAAGTGTTGTCAAGTTGTGTCAAAATACATTTAGAAGACTGTTTCTATTTTTAGAATGTATGCAGTCGTATCACACCTGTTGTAGCCTGTTCTGTTGATTGTCATGGAAACTATTTGTACTGACACTCAATTTCCCCCGATAAGCCCTAACCCTCACATTTTAGATGCTTGGGTAGACAGAGACAATGGCTAAATCAATAAAGTTCTACTACTCATTGTAAATTTGAGACACTTGGCTAAGAACTGAAACAGACAAAAAGCTTAGCTAGGCAGTGGTTACACACAGCTAAAATAAAACTTTAGTTTATTTATTTTAGGTTTACTGACTGGTCAGAATTATTAGCTGAAATACACTTTAAGAGTTAAGAGTTAATAATAGATTATTCATTTACCAGATAATTGCAAATAATTCTAACATTAGTCGATACGTTAGTTTGGAATAGCTATTATTTATTTTTTTTCTTTTAAAATAGTCTCGCTGTTACTAAAGTTGTTGATGATTGGAACTATGATACATAGGCTATTTTTAGCCTGGACGGACAATGACCACTGCAACAGCACATGTGAGCAAAATATTATGTTATGAGATGTAATATATGCTATGAGAAAATCACTTTTTGTGGCATTAATTGACATTGTTCCATAATGTGGGCAGGTTAAACGGGCTGTCTGATCTCTGGTTGGAAAGTGGACCAGGAAAATGTAAGTGTCGTCATCAGCCACAGTTTCTGATAGCATGACGTTTCAGCAGTCAAAACAAAACAAATCTTATTTTTGGCAACAATATTTTTACCCATCATTACCCAGTTCCCCCCTTTCCCCACAAGAGGCAACGGTCCAATAACATTTCTCTTGTCTCTGTCAGACTCTTGTGATCTGACGCCAGATGAGAACAGTGCCAATGTTCACATAGTGTTCTCTGACCGTTGGACCAAATTGAGTTTCCTGGAGTATCCAAAGTCATACTCCGACCACCCTGACCGGTTCAAGTTCTGGCCCCAGGTACAGTACATGAGTGTTTCACTTGCGCACAATGTGCAGACATTCGTTTGTAAATATTGTTCTATTGCTCTGAACATAAGGCTAAAATGCAATTCACATCTTTAAAGACCTGGTAAAATGAAAACAACATCACATCAAAGAAAGAGTTGTAACGAATCACTTCTTCAAATTTCAGCAAATATGAGTAGCAGTACTGGTATTGACCAAATATGAGTAGCAGTATTGGTATTGACGGTGCTGCGCTAATGGGCAGCACTACTGATACACACAGCCAAAGACCATTTAGAACTAGTCCCTGGTACAGCCTAATCTCTTCTGCATGTAAGTAGGTATTTTAGTCCCAACCCTAGTAAACCCCACAACTAAAACTGATGATGTGGCATGGTAAAATTTGACTGCAGTTTATTTTTTTACATGCTTTTTAGAAACAGATTTCTGTGTAGTTAGTTTTTTGGTAAGACACCATTTCTGTAAGACTCCTGCAGTTTACAAAAGGGCTTGATACAAAACTACATCAGCCTATACTCACATTTTTTTTTTTTTGTTCAAAGTAGACCTATGAGGAAAATCACATTTTCGGTCTTTAAAGCCTTCGTTGAAACATTTTAGTAGCTTTTAAAGTTTCAAAAGGTGCAAAATTGAAGAAAATCAAAGTTCTGGATTTCACATGGAAATACCTCATCTTCATTCTACATTCATGAAATTTGACCAAAATTTGACGTAGAGACAGCACAGGTCATAGACTTCTTGGACATTTCATTGCCACTGGGGTTAGCACATGACTCCATGGACAGAGGGCCCTGGAAAACTGATTTTTTTTTTTTTTGTGCTGTTTTCATGTGCCTGTCTCGTCATATATCACAATCAAGAGGGGAAGAATAATTGCTTTTTCCTTATTAATCGAAAACTTAGTCGACTAATCTAAATAAAAAAAAGGCAACCCTGCAGATAAGTCACGCCATCAGGATAGAGTGAATTTGATTGTAGTTGGATAAGAAGTGTAAGCATATCATTCCGACAACCTATTGGTTTGTACATGATCCATCTCACCTACACATGACACAAATCATGTCACTCTCTAGTCAGTACATAGCAGACATATGTAGCCTAGTAGATATATGATCCTTTAATATTTATGTACTAAAATGCATTCATTTTCAGTGGGAATATATGCGGCTGAAACAGGTAGCCTAGTGCATCCTAAATTTTTCAACATTAACATTTTAGTCATTATGGCCTTTAGAATTTTTTTGGGGGGGGGGTAGTGGGGTAGTTGGGGTAGTGGGGTAGTTGGGGTAGTGGGGTAGTGGGGTAGTTGGGGTAGATGGGGTAGTGCACTATAGGACCCTGTGGCATGGCTTAACTTTTATGCATGAAGTGCATTTTTTTCCCTTTTACTTGAGTAAAAAGCTTGAGTTCATACTTTAACTTCTAAAGAAGTCTTTTTAAACCCTAGCATCTATTCTTCTACCTGAGTAATGAATGTGAATACTTCTGACACCTCTGACTGTAGGATCTTTTCATTTTAAACTTCCAAAATGGCCGCCTTTAATTACTAATTTCTCAATCTCCCATCCCCAGCATTACTTAGGATCAAAATTCCAGCAACCAAATTTACATTCTAGAAGGCAAGAAATCCAGTGGGTGGTACTAATATCAGATGGGTATATAAGGTCAGTGAGACACAGTTAGGTTTTTTTTTTTTTAGGTTTTTACAGCTTATTAACCAACTCGGGGTGCAAGAGACTACAAGTGAACAAGGTAAAACTTTTAGCTATGAGATCTTACAATGAAACTTTCCCAGTGGTTTACTCACATTAAGGCGAATATTTTTTGTATTGCAAGTTTGCTGAAATATTATGTTTACACATGCAAATTATGCACTGTCTACATAAATATGCACTCATTTGCATTTAAGTCCACACCAAAAATCTAAACCTACATAAAGCCAGGTTCAGAAGGTGCTTTGAAGGAGCCATGTCACACATCAAGGCCTATAGTGCATTTCCAGTTATTCTCAGAAGTCTTTAAAGATGAAATGTAACTTTAGTTGGCCTGAAAACTACATTATCAAGGCCCTATGCAAACTGGCCTAGAGTGATTCTTTTGGAACATTATGTGTAAGGTTTCACGCTAGCCAACATAACCAAATAACTGCTTTGTTATAGCAAGGTTACAGTTACAGCAACAGGTTAAAACTTGCAAAGCCTGTTGTATTCGCCAAGCTGATAAATCGGATTGTAGGCTGTTTTCCTGCATGGGCATGATTCAAACATTGGTGTAAAGGAAAATTTACATTGCTAGCAGCCTTCTATAGCTGTACCGTTGTTCTCGTTTTCAGCTCAATGGCTTTCAATGAGTGAGCCGAAGGCACTTGGGCACACGCCTTGAAAACGTTTTTTTTTAAACAGTTGCAAGTCTCGACATCGCATGACACTTCGGGCACAGTATTATCAGGGTCTCTACACATGAACTTGAGCATAACGAATATTGTTGGTGTACACAGAGTTTAGTAAAACATATGTTTCTGAAGACAGCACATTACCTAATCTGCAACTTCTACTTGCCTCCATCTTGGATAGAAAGTCAGACTAAAAGTCCATCTCTGAAAGTGAATGAACAGAGGGGGTAATGCACATAATGTTCTCTTCAGCCTACAATCAAAAACCATTGGAGTTATACGTTAACGTGTTACCAAAGCATGGCATTCACTTTACCAGGTCTTTAAAAAATGACATCTTTACATTCAGATTGAATTATTTGAACATATTTTTAAACAGTAATCTCTTTAGTATTTATTGAAATCTAAATAAACAAATAATATCTGAAAATATAATGAAAATATATTTAATAATGAATAAAGGTGCTGTGTAAGGATGGCCTGTCTAAGCGCTCCTACTGGGAGCTGGAGTGGACGGGGAGGGCCGACATCGGTGTAGCCTACAAAAGCATCAAACGTAAGCTGGAAGACAACACGTGTGTCCTGGGACAGAACAACCACTCCTGGAGCCTGGAATGCCATGATGGACGCCACTACACTGCCTGGGTGAGCGGAAAGAAGCTGGAGATTGTGTCCCCCCAACACATCCAGTCCAAGCGGATCGGAGTGTACTTGGACTGGCCAGCCGGCATTCTGTCCTTCTATAGCGTCAGTACGGACATGATCCACCACCTGCACAGGTATCAAATGACATTCTTAACAGAACTCTATCCAGGGTTCATGGTGTGGCCCAAATCCTCTGTGACCCTTCGCAGGATCAAAATGAGACGTTCATCACTCTCGAGTTCTGGATCCCATGAGGGAAAGAGACAAACATTAGAAAGACAAGAGAAACAGTTCTAAGCATATAACAACAGGAGTTGTTCCTTTTTATATTGCCATTATCTGATCTTGAATATGTAGACTACTAAACATGTGTCTTTGTGTCTGTAACACGGTAGTGTACCACAGTACTGAGTATACATGAATATAGTTACTGCTGTCTTTTTCTACATGCATTAACATTTGCTTGTTTTTAGTGTCACTGTAGTCAACTATTACTCAATTACAGTAGGAGTCCACTATGGGTCCCAAACATATATCATTCTCTGGGAAACCTTTTTCAGAGTCTCTGTAAATCGACTTGGGCATTTGAATTCTTAGCATGCCAGTGCACACCTGAAATCTAATGGGAAGATGATGGTTTGCTAAAAAAAAAAAAAAAAAAGAGTTTTACGGAGTCAGTAAAGTGGAATAAAATTCAAAGGAAAAATGTGACCTATGGAAATGAAGATGGAAAAAACATTTGTGATGAATTTTCAGAAATATATTTATATGATTTTGATCAACTTTATTATCAGTCCACAGCCAATTGGATTGTTTTGACTTGATTTGTTTTTACTTCATAATATTTAACTTGCAGTTTGATAGAGATTACTTTTAAATTGTTATTAAAACAACTTAATTTTTGCATATTTTTGAAAATGGACTTAGAGGGTCTTGCATCTGAACTCTTCAAATATATTTTGTAGAGATTATTTAAAGGCACACACACATACACACAATTGATCAAATGCATGAATAAATAAAAACTTTGAAACTTTGAAATTGAAGACATTTAAATTTTATTTTGGTGGACTTTCAATAGATGAACTTCTTCCATCTCTTACAAACAGGTGCATTGGAAGTAACCCA
Organism: Tenualosa ilisha; assembly: GCA_015244755.2. NCBI lineage: Eukaryota > Metazoa > Chordata > Actinopteri > Clupeiformes > Clupeidae > Tenualosa > Tenualosa ilisha. The sequence continues at coordinate 201,989 of PYXC01000366.1, forward strand.
TGGTCTATAATGTAAGAAATGCAAACTCCCACACACTGCCCATACAAACAAAATGAAAGCAACTCTGCAAGCAAATTTATTTGACACGTTTTGGTCAATGGACCTTCATCAGGTAGTTTCACAGCAAACTCAACACAACCTTTTAAAAGTTTGTTTGACTAGACAGGACCAATCGAGTCCTACTACAGAGTGATGTCACTCGTTTGAAAAAAATGTCCATCTCGGCCCATGCACCGTAGAAGACACACACACATTGTCAGTAGAAATAGGCAAAATCATTACAACAAAGTAAAGCAAGAAATCAGATTCCACAGAGTGTGTGTGTATGGGATAACGGCTGACGAGGTGACCAGTCCAATGGAAATAATGGTGAGGTGCAGTATGTAGGGTCACTGAGACATGGTCAGGTTGCTTTTTAGGTTTTTACAGCTTATTAACCAACTTGGTGATCTCACAATGAAACTTGTGCTGAGTCATTATTTCCATCGAACTGGTCACCTCGAAGGCCGTCATCCCACTAATCTCCTGTTTGTATTTAGGATATCATTTTATCTAGAAGTTTCTTTATATTTAGGAATCATGTGCATGGACTACAGAAAATAATCTATTATAGCTACTGTTAAGGGGGGAAGTACAGTGTGAAAAACTTTACTAAAGTTGTTATGGTTACCATTCACATGGAATGGTGATTCAAATTTCGGATCTTCTTCAAAGGTATCCAGTTCTACAAAGCTAATTCAAACCTCATCAGCCAATCAGAAAAGAGAATCCTGTTGTAAAGGGAGATAACTGTGAAATAACCTGATGAGGGTCCAGTGACCGAATTGTTGTGTTGCTTGAAAATACTTGAAGATTTGCAGACTTGAAAATATGTCAGTAAAAATATCTTCAAACATGAAAACAAACACATACAATGAGTATACAAATGTATACATTAAGAAGATGAATTATAAAAACATATATAATTTAATGACAATGTAGTCAGCACTCAAGATGAACTCTAACACAGAATGGGAGAGGAGTCAAGCTCTCTGAACGTGAAGACAGGATAGAAGTACTTACCTCGGGTCCCTAAACATAGCGCAGAATGCATTAGAGCCTGTCATTTTTAGACTTACATGATAGAAACTATTCAAACACGGGCAGACACATAAAGAAAAAAATGTAAAGAAGAAAGAAAAAACATAAAGATGTTTAATGCCAAAGTCAGAACTCTAGCACAGGATGAGGGATGTGTTGATTTCTCTGAGTCTGAAGGCAGGGTAAAGGGGCTCGGTGAACACAGCGCAGAATGCATGCAGACGTGTGACTGCGTCAGAGGAGATGCTGTAGAAGGCCAGCGTGCCGGTCGCCCAGTCCAGGTAGGCTCCGACGCGGTTCAGGTCCAAGACGGGAGTCAGTGGGGAGGCCGAACGGGACTCCGACTGGTCCTGGTTCTGAGTCGGCTTTGGATCTGGTAAAACCCGAATCCGGTTCTCAGGGACGAGAGTCTGGTTCTGGTTGTGCCAGGCCGAGTACCGCCCGTGGGAGTAGAACAGACACCACGAGCGATCGTTGTAGCCTAGCAACCGGTCCGGACTCCACCCTTTCCTGTCGATGCTCCCGTAGGCCACACCTATGGAGATGCCACCATCTTGGCTCCAGGCGGTCTCCCAGTAGCAGCGGCGGTGGTCTGAGGATACAGACTGACTGCAGAGCACCTGGGGTCGGAACTGGAAGCGCTCAGGGTGGGATGGGTGGGGCTGCTCTTCAGGGGAGTGGGTGGCCTGACGGAGGTCGTCGGACAGCTGGAGGCGCTGGTGAGCCGTGTTTGGGTCCAGGGTGAGTTCACAGGCATCTGTGACACACACACACACACAAACACATTCATTTACATGTGCATGTACACATGTACACATAGCACATAGTTTATCAGTGGTTGTTAATGAAAAGTCTTACATTGAACTGGTCCCAGCCAAGCCCATAATATAGCAGCATGATCAAGTCTGGTAGCAAGAAAATCACCAGTCAGGACATACAAATACACAAACACAAAACACAATTATACAGGCAACCTGTGCATTGGTGTGTGTGTATGTGTGTGTGTAATCGGCACTTTGGGTGATGTACAGTGGTCAGTAGTAGTGTGTGTGTGAGTGTGTGAGTGTGTGTGTGTGCTTACCTCAGTGTGTGTAGTTGGCACTTTGGGTCCTGTAGAGTGGTCAGTAGATTCTGGGCAGTGGACTCTTTAAAGTGGTTTCCTCTCAGGTCCAGCTCCTTAAGAGGACAATCATGGGCCTTCACAGCCATGGACAGACACACACAGCCAACATCAGTGAAACCACAGGACGCTATCCTACAGGAGAGACACACACAGCCAACATCAGTGAAACCGCAGGACACTATCCCACAGGAGAGACACACACAGCCAGCATCAGTGAAACCGCAGGACGCTACAGGAAGAATCCAATAAGGATTCACACAGGATGATGTGAAATGTGACGATGTGGAAGTATTACGTAATGTGCATACTGAAGGGTGATGCATCCCAAAACCAGTTTTACAATGTTGTCTAACTCTCTCTTTCTCACACACACTAACTCACACACACACACACACACACACCTTACCTGAGTGTCTCCAGCAGAGCAAACACACATGCATACACACACACACACACACACTTTTAACTTACCTGAGTGTCTCCAGTCTGCAGAGAGGGCTCTCCAGCTGAGCGCCGAGCAGCATGGCCCCCTTGTCCTGCAGCTGGTTGTTACTGAGATCCAGCTCTCTGAGAAAGGAGCTGGGGGAACTGAGCATTGAAGACAGAAACACACAGCCTGAGTCTGTCAGAGCACAGGAGGACAACCTGAGAGAGAGAGAGAGAGAGAGGGGGAGAGAGAGAGAAAGAGAGAGAGAGAGAGAGAATTGATAAAACTGAGATACAGAGTAAGAAAATCTGGAAAATGTGAAAATGTGATTTGTTCAGTGGTGGAAAGAGAGAGAGTGAAGGGGTGTTGTGCACTGGCATTAGTTTAAAGATATTCATCGCCCCCTATTGGTGAATAGATATATTGGTAGTTACGTGACTGTATTGGCCCCAATGTAACTGATAATTGACAAAATGTAAGTGGCTTTGGATGAAGGTAAGAAATGGCTACAGATAAACATAAATATAAATACCTGAGCATCTCCAGCCTGCAATGGGTGCGCTTGAGTCGCGTGGAGAGTGCTATGGTCCAGGCATCGCACAGCACCGTGTCGCTCAGGTCCAGCTCTCTCAGCGGGTAGTGCAGGGAGTGAAGGGCAGAGATCACCCTCTCGAAGGACCTCTCATCCAGCTCACAGCCAGACAGTCTGGGAGGGAAGTATATGCCATGAAGGAAAAAAAAACTTATTTTGGATTATTAAATAAATCAAACAACAATAATAATAACAGCCACAAACATACAATCAAATTTTCTTTGTACTGTATTAAGCATATTTGTGTTACATACTAGGTTTGCTAGGTCTAGGTTTGCATTAAATCATCTAGATTCATTCAATGACTTATGCTTTATTTAAAATTATTCACAGAGCATAATTGTAAAGATGAATGTGATGATGACGATTTATGCTAAGAAATTTTAAACGATTTATATGACTCACACAGCTCTCCTGCAGCACCTCACGGCTGATATCAGTCTCCTGCGGCCTCTGTCTGACGAGTTCAACTTCCTCAGGTTCAGCTCCTCCACCACCTCAATGAGTCAACAATTCATGTCAGAAACAGCATTCTTACTTGAATGCCTAAGACTAGTTTGCTTCCCTTTGCTTTACTGCGCTTGATGTTACCAAGAAAGTGACCAACAAAATGTCTGTCAATGTACTTGCATTGTCATTGGAATTTGACATTTCCTTATGCATATTTGGAACAGCACCTCCTCAGACTGCAGGAGCCGATGAGCCAGTGCGGAGCAGAGGGCGGGAGAGACCAGGGTCTCCTCTGGCTTTCTCGACTGCAGATACTTCTGAACGTCCAGGCGAACGTTGTTGTCCTTAACCTCCGCCAGGCAACGCAGAAGACAGACACAACTGTCCGGGTCAATGTCAACATCAAGTAGGGCTCTCACGTATGATATGATTTTCCTCAAACTGGGACATGTCTCGGGGAGAAGACCTAAAACAAGAACCAAAACACGGGGCCACTGAAGCAATACTGTCACTAGTATCTAAGTATATTACAATTCATAATGCTTCAGGTTATAAAATCTGGATAATAAAAGAAAACTGGTGAGGATAAGTTAAATGATCTTTGTTCAGATTGTTTATCTAAAATAAATGGTTTCACTGATGGGGGTTGAGTTAGGATAATTCCAAGGGCCTGGCACTGATAGGGGGCCCTAGAGAACATTTTAATTTTATAATTATATAATTATATATAATGTTTGGGAGGCCCAAAATAATTTTCTGTTATAGGGCCTAAAATTTATAGCAGCGCCGCTGGCTGTGCGTGTCTGTCCTGTAGGATAGCGTCCTGTGTGTTTGTAGAAGTTACCTGGCCCAGTACCTTACCTAACAGCAGCTCCTGGTTGGACTCCAGAGACAAACCTACAAGGAAGCGCAGGAAATGGTCCAGGTGTCCGTTGGTGGTCTCCACTGCTCTGTCAATGATGAGTTTCAGCAGGCTCACCTCAACTGGTTCATCCTCCTCCAAGTTGTTTCTCTCTACTTTCTCTCTTTTGGTTGAGGAGAAGACGCCCTTCCGGTTGTTCTTGTCCGAGTTTTCTTCTTGCTGATCTCTTGATATGTTCTGCAGGAACATCTCGAGTGGTTCTGCGTTGCCACTCACGGTGCAGTGAATCGCGTAAAAGGCGGCCAGGAACTCCAGAACGCTGATGTGCGTGAAGCTAAACAGTCTTCCTGCCTGCTGCGTCTCGAGTCGACACACTTCCTGCTTGAAGATCTCCCTGAAGATATTTGAGTAAAGAGCCGCGTCCCCCACGCGGAAGCCGCATGCCATGAGGTCGTCTTCGTATAGCCACGACTTGCCCTGCTGCAGCTGCATAAAGGCCAGTTCCGCTAGCCTCACTACGATGTCCATCTTGTACTCTAGTAGCGTCTCCCTGTCCATTCCGTCCTCCCCCTCGAACATCTCGCTCTCCATGTGTATCTGTCTGAGCAGAAAGTGAGTGAACATCTCTGTCATTTTCCGGGGGAGTTTGCCAACGCTATGCTCGTCCTGTTTCAGGATGTGTTGAAACACGGTGGCAGCTATAGAACAGACTGCTGGAATCTGGCACATTATGTGGAGGCTTCGACAAGACTTGATGTGAGTTAGGATTTGACTGACCATATTCTCATTGCCGATTCGCTTTCTGAGGTATGCCTCCTTCTGTGGGTCACGGAAGCCTCGTATTTCTGTAAATCGGTCAATGTATCTCGTCGGGATTTGATTAACCCTCGCCGGTCGGGAAGTGACCCACACATGTGCAGAGGGGAGAAGGTTGCCCTGAATGAGGTTAATCACGAGCACATCTATAGTGGCAACATTGTTTGTGTCGCACAGCACGTTGCCTGACTGGAAGCACAACTCGAGCTGACACTCGTCCAGCCCGTCAAAGACGAGCACGACTTTACACTCCTCATACAACTGCTGTTTCTGCGTGTCCTTGAACTCGGCGAGCTCGGGGTGCAGCTCCAGAAGCAGCCTGTGGGTGCTATACTTCATGGGCTCCATCAGATTGAGACATCGGAACGGCAGCACAAACACAAAGTCGATATCCTGATTCGCCCGACCCTCTGCCCAGTCAAGGACGAACTTGTGCACGGAGACGGTCTTCCCGACGCCAGCGACACCCGTGGTCATCACCGTTTTGATGTACGCCTCTCTCCCCAAAAAAGGTCTGAAAATGTCATTGCAGCTCATGCCAGTGCTGATGTCAGTTCCACAACTAGTGTCAACGTCGGTTCCGCTGGAGTTGCCAACATCGGTTCTGCTTGTTTGGGCCCTAGAGGCCTGTTCCACCCTCCAGACCTCGTGTTCCTGGATCAGGCCCTTCTCACTCTCTCCCTCTGTGCTGTGGGGCTCGGTGTGGATACTGCAGAGGGGCATCAGAATGCCCCCATCACTAATCTGTTCAAACCTCTTCTTCATTCGCTCTTTATAAGCCTGGACCACACTCTGAAGAACCATAGCTCCTTTCAAAAGCAAGGATGGAAAAGACGTTGTTCATTTAAAAAACAAACAAACAAACAAACAAACAAAAAACATATCTCAATTTGTTTTATATTATCATTTTATGATCTTTATGAATGAATATTAGTAGTGTAGTAGTGGTAGTGGTAAGTGTTTTTGTTATAGTTTTAATAATGGTATGGTGCATTTAAAGTTGTACAGTTGTGTTGTTTTGATTAGAAGTAATTCATTGTCAGTAACAGCTGCAATCAGTATTATTTACAAGCTTTTTTATTTTTTGTCTACGCTCTGCAGGTTAAGGTCTGTTCATACCAGGAACTATAGTTCTAAAGTTAACTGCAACCGTAACGATTTTAGTGTCCACACTGACCAACGAAAGTGACAACAAAAGTCTTTCTTCATGTCAATGAATGTAATGTCTGAAATTGTTCTCTGACTGACTAAATGTTTTTATCATTCTAAAAATCGCCCTGAAAGTGATCTGAACTATATATTTACACTTGTCGTTGTCATTATAGTTTGCAGTGTGGACGTTGTCAATCACAATAACTAGAGTGATATTCAAATGCCGTTGTAGTGATAGTTGTCGTTCTTGGTATGAATGGGCCTTTAGGGTTTCTGACTGGAAAAGGAACAATGTGTTTGAAGACATGATGGCCGTACTCTGCTCTTGACTGGACAGAGGACGGGACTGATCCTCATGTGCACAGGAATTAACTGCACAGGACTGATCTTCATGCGCACTGGACTGGACTGCACAGGATTTGACTGTACAGGACTGATCTTCTTGTGCACAGGACTTGACTGCACATGGCTGATCCTCTTGTGCTCCAGGTTGGTCTTCATGTTCACCTGGTTGTTCTGAGGGTTATTATTGGTGTTATTGTTGTTATTATTATTATTAGTAGTAGTAGTAGTGTTGTTGTTGTTGTTATTGATAATGATAGTAATAATAATAATATGGTATTAGCAGAAGCAGCAGTAGTAGTGGTGGTAAGCGCTGTTGTTATAGTAGTGGTAATAGCATTGTGTGTGTCATTATCAGTCAAAAAATACATTTGTACAATGGTCTGATTAGATAATTCATTATGAATGCGTGTTTCCATTATCAGTGATGTGCTTGAAGAGCTGATGGCCATACTCTGCTCTTGACTGCACAGAGGACAGGACGGATCCTCCTGGGCTCCAGGCTGAGCTTGGCGTCCACCTGGTTGTTCTGCTTGTCTTGCAGAGCATTCCTCACAGATGCAGTGTCCACAGGGGGTGATGACCGGGTCCTTCAGGACCTTCTCACACACTTCACACTGATTCTTGACTAATCTGACCTTCTGATTCTTGCCCACATCTGGCCGTGGTTCACTGCACCAATAGAGAAGGTTGGACAAGTGATGAGAGAGACCTGGGTGAAGATATTTTTATATGTAATAGCCTACAAGTATTTTTCAGTGTATTTCTGGCTTTTGTCGGTTGTGATTGTGATAGGACTGTGTAGAGAGAGATGGGGTGGAATTGGGAAGTGATTTTAGGCTGAATATGAACCTGGGTGCCTGTGGACACCTGCCTATGTATGGTACAGGCCACAGTAACCCTGTGGTCCCACAGAAACCTTTTATTGCCAGTATTTTTAAGGAATTGAGAGGATCAATTCATTGATCAAATTGATCGTCCAATTCTTTTTTTTTTTTCTTTTTTTACTTTTCACACCATTGTTCCTTTGCATAGTGCTGCACACACATGTATGTGACTAGTGAATCACATTCTCATGTTCAACTAACTACAGATCAAGCATGTATCAAATATGACAAAAAGCTTCATGTCAAAAACAGGAAACTTACCTGCCATCAGATGATGACTCGTCACAGCTGAAGTAAGGAGTCTCTTCTGTAGATCGGCCACTCGTTACCCCTGACCCCGTCCATGACCCTGAACCTGACCCAGTCCATGACCCTGAACCTGACCCAGTCCATGACCCTGAACCTGACCCAGACGCTGTTGTGCGTCTGCGAGAGATGCTGGAGGTGTCCCCAGCCGCTGCCGATGCTGGTGTGTGTGTGTGTTTGCGAGAGCTTCTGTGTCCACCCTTACCAGACGAACTCACTTTAGAAACACCTTCTCCCATCCTCGTGCCACTCCTGCCCAAACCTGCAGATGTGTGTCACAGCAGGGGTATGTTAAGAGGACCATGATATGGACACTTAAACAGTTTGTCTCAGGTGTGAATGCACAGCTATATAGTGTCTGGGGAAATGTTCCCCACGATGGTCATCTGAATGAGCTGGCCTGAGAGACGAGAGTTTAATCTCTCTATGGTCTTTATTTGACCTCTCTATGGTTTTTATTTGACCTCTCCATGGTCTTTTATTGACCTTTCTGTGGTCCTTATTTGACCTTTCTATGGTCCTTATTTGACCTTTCTGTGGTCCTTATTTGACCTTTCTATGGTCTTTTTTTGACCTTTCTATGGTGCTTATTTGACCTTTCTGTGGTCCTTATTTGACCTTTCTGTGGTCCTTATTTGACCTTTCTATGGTCTTTATTAACGTCAATTTATCTTAGTCTTCTTCCCCTCCTCTGTCTCCAGCTAGGAGGAAACAAATACATTTCTGGTTAAACTGCACTTTGACCTAAATACAGAATGGACACACACACACACACACACACACACACACACACACACACCCTTCCTTTTCTGTGTGTGCTTTATCACAGATTTCTTCTTTGAGCAGGTAAGACAGGTTAGGTTCAAGATTGAGCACAGGATAACATCAAAAAGGAAAACTACACCTTTCCCACCTTTTCATGTGAGTACATAAGATTATAGACTAAATGCACATTCTAATGCACATAACCTGCACGTAGTTCAACCCAAATATATCAACTCACTTCTGATATTATTCAAAGATCAAAATCAGAGGAAATTACATTAGTTGTTTGGAAATATGCAAACATATAATGACAACATTCTTTAAAAGTAACCATTTAAAAAATAAATAAATAAAAATAACACCTTCTATAGATGTAACAAAGAAACTCCAATATTACTCGGCAACATTTGAATGCTTTTGCCACAGACCATGACATTTGTTTGAACACATCTTCAGTCGACAGAGAATATGTTTTGACTTTGCACAAACAATGACATCCACAACCAACAGATCTTCAATAGACAGAAACAAATGCCTAAGATGCAGGCTCAATGTTTTACAAAGTGAACTCCATTATCAAGACCGTAATCTGCAGATTCCTTCACAGTGACTCTGTTGCTAGCTGGACTCTGTTGTTATACTATGCCATGTCTCTATCCAGTCAGTGAAAAGATCCATGTTTTGTCAACACTGACTGTATACTATATCATGTGGCCCAGACTATCACATGTTTCAACACATCTTCAGGTGATACAAACAATCGACCAAGGTGTCATTTTGCCACACAGGCAACCCCATAAGATAAACAATAAAATGTTCTTTTGTTTTAAGTAACACCCTGTGCAGTCAGTGAGAAGATCAGTCTAGAGTCATCACTAACTATACCTTCTATGTAAGAAGAGAGATTAGCACAGGAGTAGCACAGGTGTGAATGAAGATGTTGAGTAGGCCTACACTGAAACGTGAGTCCCCATCTCTGCAATATCATTTCAATTAAGTTTACATCTGTGTTGCTCCTGTCCATCCCCGCTATGCACCAGGTGTCCAAAAAGCAGAAGTGTGAAGGTTCACTGAAGGATTTAGGCTACGTTTGTTTGTGCTCTGCGTGTCTTACCAGTGTGATTGGCAGTCCCGGGCTTCCGTCCGTCTCTCTGTGTCCTCTTCCCCTGCCCGCCACTGACAGTGTGCGGTTCACCTGCGAGACACAATCAGGCGGCCAAACGGGTCCGTGAGGAATAAGGAATCTCTCCCTGGCGTCGAGGCGTGGTTTGCACGCGTGGTGATGCGTGACAGCGTGTGGCGTTGAAGTGTGTGCTACTGACGTAACAACTCGAAGGCGTGAACAAATAAAACAAAACAAAACAAAACAAACCCTGACTAACAACAATAGAAACTAACATGGTGGAAATGTGCAGCTGAGCTACGCGTGGGAGTTGAAGACAAGAGGAAGGAATCAGTATCCTTGAGTTGTGTTTTGATGTCTGTCTTTGCAGAAGACTTTAAATGTGACTTCGAGGAGTGGTTTGCGTGCGTAGTGATGGGTGACGGTTTGTGGCAGAGGTATTTAAAAACTCAAAGGAGTTTAAAACATGAGACACAATAATAACAACACAAAAACAGAGCATATGTGTTCTGTTGTGTGTGTGACAGATGAAGACTGTCTATTGAAGACTACTCAATCAGTATGCTTGAGTAACAATGCTTAATGTT
>PYXC01000366.1:217500-247500 GCA_015244755.2 Tenualosa ilisha
CTCTCTCTGTCTGTCTCTCTCTCTCTCTCTCTCTGTCTGTCTCTCTGTCTCTTTCTCTTTCTCTTTCTCTCTCTGTCTCTTCTCTATTTATATTCCTGTCCTAGTCTGACAGATAGACTCGTTGACCCCACCAGCTTTATTCCTCTTGATTCCTCAAGCTCTCTATTCGTTTACACCAGTGGCCGAACCAGGCTTGACTCAATGAAAACACCTATCATTATTTGACATGCTTTTATTTCTGACACTGTGTGTGTGTGTGTGTGTGTGTGGTGTGTGTGTGTATTTGTTTGTCATGTTGATCATAGCCCATAGTGTTGTGGTCTCTCTGCTGCTCATTGTGTGTACGTGTCTGTGTGTTTGTGTGTGTGTGTGTGTGTGTGTGTGTGCACGCGCACATTCGTGCCTGCATGTGTGTGTGTTTGTACGTCATGTTGATCATAACCCATATAGACATGTGGCTATTTTGTGTATACAGTCTTCTGTCCACCTCTAATTGTGTGTATGTGTATATGTGTTTGTGTGTGTGTGTGTGTGTGTGTGTGTGTGTGTGTGTGTGTGTGCGTGTCCTGTTGAATTATAACCCATATAGACTTGTTGCTGTTTTGTGTGTGTTTTGTGGTCTGTCCACTGCTAATCAGTGTGTGTGTGTGTGTGTGTGTGTATGTGTTTGTCTATCAGAGAGAAAAGGAAAGGAACTGCTAATGAGTGTGTGTGTGTGGGTGTGTGAGATACAGACACAGGGTGTTCATATATCCAGTCAATACTTTAACACTTACTTTAGAATATTTCATTTCCAAAAGGCAGGATAAGGACTTCCTTGTATCTAAGGTGAAGCCTCAGAAACCAGGCCAATAGCGCAGACACTGCACAAAGAGAAATCTCACCTGTCTCCTCATTCTAAAGAAATGAAGGAGTGAAGGAGTGGAATGAAATGGCAATAAAGGCACTTTTATAAATATGTCTTCTTTGAAAAAAAAGAAAGAACAAAAAGAAATAAGCCAGTTAGAAATCCCCTTGGTCTCCATGAAAACATGTACTAGAAGTCATGCATCTAAACAGTAGCCTAAATAGGCTATAGTGATATGGTTGAAAAGTATGAAATGGTTTAACAGTTTAGAATAAGAGGAATGGAGACAATACTTATTGTCCGTTAAACTTTGCATTTGTCAAGGAATTATCCATTTGTATCTGAGTCAAAACAACGAGAGACTCCCAAAACTCTATAAGAGGAGTGTAGGCTACTGATCACATGGGCCTCAGTCCTTATCCCCACTGGGTTACAGCAGCGGCCATTTTGTGTACAGCGGGCTCTACTCTATGTACCCTGGTTGCCCTGGTGACCAGGGCAGAGCACACAGTGTAGGAGCCAACTCAGGGGTTGGCATGGAGCAGGTTTATATGGTCTGGGTGAGGAGCACACACACACACAGGCTTGTGCGTGCACGCACACACACACACACACACACACACACACACCACACACACACACACACATGGGACAGGGGCATCACTGGATTGAACCTGCTTTGGGAGGCCTTCCTCAAAGGTGAGAATATAGGGATGTTTCTTTCTACTACTAGGCATTTTCCCACTTTAGGAACACACACACACACACACACACACACACACACACACACACACACACACACACACACACACACCACTACCGCTGAGAGAGCAAATAGCTATTTGTCCCTTCTCCAGTTACATCAGATGACACATACTCTAATGAACGAGTTGCAATAATAAAACATTATACAATATAATTGAATATAGTTGAGTCAATAATTGACATTACAATTAAAACTGTGTTTCAAAACACTTAAACCAATAACATGTATTACTTGATTTACTCTGACTGTGTCATTCACACCAGGCCTAAAATAAGACTCGACATTAACATGCTTTTTGATCCAACTATGTTAAATTGAGCTTTGCAAGAAAGAAAGAAAGTCTTTAATATTAAATCGCACTTGCCTATGTGGAGGAAATTTTCTCTGAATGAGCGAAGCAACGTAATTCTGCTCTTGAAACGCCAGACAAATAGGCTGTCTAGCTTAGGCCCAATGGCTATATTGGCGACAGCCAAAGCTTATTCTATTCCTTTTAATCATGATGTGCTGCCGGCCTCGAAGGTTCGGTGATGTCACCAGACACGCTGGAGTGCCGTTTCACCGCTTTCCCAGGAAACGCCTCGTTAAAACTCCAAGTTCAGTTGAGAAACTTTACTCGGTGTTTGGACTTTCTAATGGTTCTCCTTGTGCCATACTTGCCACCGTCCGTTAAACCCGAATAACGACGCCAGAGGTGTTACTGCGGTTGGAATGAACTCACCGTATCTTTTGCCACCTCTATTCGATTCTAAAGCCGTGGCCCGCGACTTAATAGTTGTTAAAATTTACCCAAATGTTTCCCACAAAAAACACCAATAACGCAACGCATCGGTAACTTTCTAATTCCAAATAGGCTTTTTATATTATTCTATGGCGGAGAGATTTCCACATTCCCTCAACTGGCAACAGCCTAAGTGCTGGAAATGACATTTGAGGAAGAGAGATTGAGCACATGGGAGAAATACTGAAATATGATGTTTTTCATGGTGACTCTGGGCATGATGGTTACGTTGGTCATGACATTTCGCCAGTCACTCCAAGAGAAGGGAAAAGGGGCTACCGGACAATGCAGTTCGAGACCTGTGCATTCCAGTGGGTCCCAAGTGCGCGGAGGTCGGTCACTGGCCGCCACCGCGGTAGCCTCTGGCGGACTCGGCCTGCATGTCCCATGGAGCTGCCCCTGGTCAGTCTAATTCCCGCCGTCCTCCTCAGGGCAATTACCCACCTTTGGCAGTCACGAGCTGAGGAGCATTAGTCAGTGGTAAGACAACAACACGGTCTAAAAGCATTCAATTTAGCGAGTTAAAACTTATTTTTTTAATCTTCTATAGCCTACACTCTAATAACATTTTTCATACTGTATGAAGGGGCAACAAATTTATTTGAGATTGTTGGCGCAAATAAAATTAAAAAGGTTGAAAGGAGTTAAGAGAAGCCCAGTGATACACAGCCAAAAACACTGCATGTTTTGAAAGTAAAATAATTGCATTTTTAGACATATCTGGATAGCTTACCTATGGACTATTAGAAAATTTAGAAATGGCTAGAAAGAAAGGGAGAAAATATCACCATTCTAATGAATTGAAAAAAAAAACAATTTTATTTAGTTATTCTTTTTACCATTTTTCTTTTGCTTACATGTTTGGAGGACACTAGATTAAAATATATAAAACACATTTCTTACCTTTTCATTCGTTAGTAATTATTATAGTTTTTTTCACATTTCACTAGGCCTATAATAATTTAATCATGCATGCTGATTTAGATAGATAGACAGACAGATAGATAGATAGATAGATAGATAGATAGATAGATAGATAGATAGATAGATAGATAGATAGATAGATAGGCTAGAGAATGTGAAGGTTGACTTGAATATGGAAGAAATAAATTCGTTTTGTTTTTTCAAGCAGTCATTTAGGATTATTTTGGCATGAATTAAATATGTTTTAATAGCCTATCTTTTCCAATGGGTTAAAAATAAGAGAAACAAAAACAGACTGAATAACCCAGTTAGAAAACCTTTCAACTTGCAAGACTAAAATGATTGAATAATAATAATATTGATAATAATAATAATAATAATAATAATAATAATAATAATAATTGTGTCAAATACTATAAACGTCTAACATAATGAAAAAAAAACGAATTCATCCCCAGATTTATTTTGTTCTATGACAAATTCTATAACAATTTAAAAATAGTCTAATTAAAACATTTTAGGTCTACTACAGTACATTGCAACCGCTTGTTCACACATTCCAAATAATCACTGATTTACTCTCTACCGCTACACTGATTTTGAATATCCCAATTTAAAGTTTTCATTATACAATTCTTCTTCTCCTCCTTCCTCTTCGTCTTCTCATCATCATCGTCATCATCAGCGCTAATGTAATAATTTGTGTAATAACATAAGTAATGATAACAGGCCCGTGTTTAGGGTAATAACATTATTTTAGCCAAGCTGGCTATTTTTGTGGAGGCATCGAAGGCCTATGATGATACCCAGGTGCCCAGTCTGTAATAACAAACATGATTCTAAAAACAAGTCTAATCAACTTATAGTTTTCAGACTTCCCCTTTACATTGCACTAGTCGATGAAATACAATATGATTAAATATTTTTACATTGCCTCAAGGCCCTAAATGTATTTCGGAAGGCCTCAATGTCAGCCTGTAGACCGCAGGGTGAGCAAATTGTAAATAGGTTGCTTCGGCTTTCTTCAAATCAATGGCAAGGCGCTAATAACTGACTGCCCGGAGCATCGACTGGTTTTGGTACGCAACTTCTGCTGGCAACAAGCGGCAATTTAGCCTCGATTTTCGACGTTATCAGACTACAGATAGACAGACAGACAGATAGATAGATAGATAGATAGATAGATAGATAGATAGATAGATAGGCCTATTGTGTGCGGGATGGGATGCATGACAAGCTCAACCAAACAGTTTTAACACGACACAGGTGGTGAGACTTTTGGTTCACATACTGTACGTACCACAGTATAGCCATGGTTCAACCTTTACAAATAGAGGGTCTACAGGTAGGTTATTTGGTATTGGCCCAATTACAGATCGTGTGTGTATGTGTGTGTGTGAGAGAGAGGGGGGGGGGTCTGTCGGTCTATGTGTCTGTGTCACATAAATAACAGCCACTACCACTCACTACCGAAAGTGTACAGTGTGCTTTTTACAGTAGGCTGGGCCAGTTTGGAATATGGTCTATTTTGGTTCGTTTGTTTTGTCGCCGCAGCAACACACACACACACACACACACACACACACACACACACACACACACACGCGCGCGCGCAGAGAAAGAGAGAGAGAGAGAGAGAGTTATATTCTGAGCGCCGGTAATCCCCGGTCTCCCGTGTAGTTCGTCTAATGCTCGGTAACTCCAGCTGGTCTCTGCTACTCGCGCGGAGACAACAGACTGTGAGCCAGCCGAATCATCAATAATTCAGCCCATGGGCCTGCGCGCTGCCTCCGGCCTCCCAAACCGCGCGTTCCGCGGGGCCCGCGAGCCCTGCACCCAAGTGTCTAGCGGCCTCCTTATTTAGATAAACGATATCGGAGTTTATTTACTTCGCCTGTATTTAATAGCCTAATTTATCTGTACAGAATTGCTCTTCATTTTCAACTATCTCTCAAGCGCAAAAAAAGTTTGGAGGAGAGGCTACATTGGCCGGTATAGAATATTCAAACAACCAGGGATTTGCTTGGTGCAAGTAGCAAGCCGAACGAGTGTTGCTGACAGCTAGGTTTCACGTGCCAGAAGAGACGACGCCTCCTGTTTCGTCTGTTTCGCTTCTAATTAGAAGACGTGAAGTTGGACGCGTGGTGCAAGAAGCTACTGCGTCTGAAGTGTGACGAGATTTCGTAAGCACCGCACACGGGGAGAGCAGGAGAGAGAGGGAGAGAGCAAGAGAGAGAGAGAGAGGTGCCAAGGCTCTAGCTAAAAATATCACCGGAACAGATTTTAAAGTCTCTAATACAATCAGTACAATCAGGAACACTTACTGCGCCACGAGCTGCACTTTTGCTTTCGGCCACATTTTTTGGTTCTCCTCCGCTGGAGCTGACGGAGAGGAATGACAGGAGAGGAGGGCTCGTGAGAGCTCTCGAGGGGCTTCCATGAGCACGGACTGCAGCAGCTCCCCGCGAGAGAGCTTGCCACAGAGAGTGCGTGTCGAGGGAGAGAGAGCGAGAGGAGAGAGCGCGAGAGGGAGAGAGAGGTAAACTATTGAGATGAGCGTATCGACGCACACAGTTGACAAGCGAGCGTAGACGCAGAGTTGATTGGTACCACTTTTACGACCAGACCGACCGACCGGTGCATTGGAGAGCGAGGACGAGACTGTGCGTCTGAGGGACTTGTTGAAAGAAGTCTTTTTCCCCTTCCGGTATCACCGCAGAAACGGATTCGTCCCTCTCTCGGTCTGTTTCCAAACATTCTCTCTCTTTTTGAAAGGATCCGGAACTTTTTTTTTCAGCGAGGGAGAAAAATGGGCCTTTGAGACACTGAACCCGTTGGCAAATCTCCACGCTCCATGATGGTACGTGCTGTGCAAATCAATAACTACGCTTTGCACTTCACACATCACACGCACACAGAGGCGCACACACGGAACGTAGGCTATTTGAATCGGGGGTCAGAATGCCCGATGTTTGGGACTAAATTGGGTTCACATAGCCTACCAGCCAAGGTTACAGTGCATAGGCCACTCACTAGGAAATTATTTTTAAAAATTCAATAATATTATAGTCTATTAGCCTAGTTGAGGTAGGTCTACAGAACGCGACACAAACGTAACGAGGTTTCTGTTGATACGTAGAATAATCTCTGGCTGTTTGATTATTTTCTTGTTTCCTCTGGCTTTTATGTTACTTTCATGTGTTGTGGGTCAAGGATTAGTCAGTTTTATTTGTGTCGTTGTAACTGCGACATGGAAAGTCCAAGGTAACTACAGGTGCGCTTCTGGGCGATGTCATGAACCGAGCTGTACGCTTCCCAAGCTGGGCTGTTTTGGGCATGTGGCCTGTGTAATGCGCCCTGTTCGGAGTTACTGTACGTACATCAGCCATGGCAGCAAATTAGCGAATACGATTTTAAGCAAATAAGCAAATCCAAAAGAAAATGAGACAGATATATGAAATCATGGGTAGGTAATTATTCAGAAATGGACTCAGAAAAGCGTTCCCTTCTTTAACGATCTTATATCGGCACCTTTGAAATTGCTGTAATTCTGGGTTAAACTAGGCTACTATTAGGCCCCTGTCTTTAGACTATACTTAATTCATAGACGTGTCAGGAGTTGCCTGTGTTGAATTGCCACGGAGAATGTAATATTGCTCTCTCCTTCTCTCCCTCTCTCTCTCTCTCTCCAATTAACACTGGCTATGGCTAGAGAGCAGGGGCTTATAACAGCCATATTAGAACCGTTCTGTGTCACCATGCTGCATAAAATAGGCTTTTTTACAGAATATTGGCAGCAAATTCTCATAGGATGAGCAAAATATGTTGTAACCTGCATGAACTGAACACTGTATGTAAGAGACATGAGATAATTTTGTGCGATTTATTTTAGTATCATTTGTTAATATTGATTATACCTAGAGATTCTATTTAACTTTGAAATGTAGCAAGAAAGTAACATGCAAATATTCACAAGCATTTCTATGTTCAGCTCTTACAGCCTAAATTATCATGATTATCATTATCAGGCTGAACCTTTGTGTGTGTGTGTGTGAGTGTGTGTGCATGAGAGAGAGGGAATGTGTTAACAAGGAATTGTGTGTGTGACCGAGTAATTTGCTTCTTCTAATTCATTGTAATTCGGTGTTTAAAGCTAGGCATTTCATGATTTTTTTGTACACCGATCACTTTCTTTGAGCAATCTGACAGGCATCAGACAAGACAGATATTCAAACAGACCATGACACACAGACACACAGACCAAGGCACATACTCAGCCAGGACATGAACTTGTTGTACATATGTCTATGTTTACCTCTCGTTGCTGATGTGCTTGCATCTACTTCAGTATGTCTTGTTTGACCTACATCTGTGGCTGTGACAATCCTCCCTTTTTTTCCCCACGTTCCCTTGCACTGGACATGTGACCAGGTGTATGTTACATCGAGCAGACCCTAATGTCAAATAACAGAAAGTAATGAACACTCTTATACCAGAGAAATTACGTAAAAATAAAGCTTGAGAAAAAAAAGGGTTGGCTCAGCCCTTGAACGGATTAGGGTTGGCATTAGAACTGCCCTCCCATTGTCTCAGGGAAACGATTCAATGACACAGTCAGAGCAATGGGAGAGGCTATGTAAGGTCCCTAATGTGTCCTAAATCTGAGTTGGCCCTTTGTTTACTTTAGTTGTTTGTGTGCTTGCTTGTTTGTTTGTGGAGGTCAAAGGTCAGAAGGGACTCCAGTTAGAGGTGTGAGGTCAGGGAGAGGAGAATGCATTGGAACATGTGTATGTGTGTGTGCATTGATGTATATAAATTGGAACGCGTGTTAGCACTCTGTGCATTTGTGAATGTCATTAGCTGCCGGAGTATAGTAAGCTAAAAAAAAGTGTGTGTGTGTGTGTGTGTGTGTGTGTGTGTGAGAATCTGACCCTGAGCTGGTTTCCCTCTTTCATGGGCTCCAGTGGTGTTATCAGTTAGCATGCGATACATATGAGGCATTACTAAAGCTAAGCAATGCTGAAGTTGTGAGTATGAACCTCACCTGGAGCAGGTAACCTTTAGGTAGTCATGACAGGAACACTAATGAGCAGCTGTGGCCCAGAGAGGCCTGTGTATCTGCGTCAGTCCCTGGGACAGCTCTTGCATGATGCAAAGGTGTTGGCTCTGTAAGCAAAGATCATTGGACACTGACCAGGGTGCTAACTTCTGTTGTTCTGCTGCTTCACTCAATGGCAGAAGTAGAGAGACTGCTAACGACATTAGCAACGACACTGTCTAGAAACCAGGGGGTTCAGGATTTGGCTGGTAAGCTTCAGCCGATTAGCAGGGCACTTCCTCGTCATAATTTTTTTTAGAAATCGCATCATTTTGCATCATTTCCGGCACCATTTCCCCTGTGCTGATTGGTGGGCTCCCCCTTTCAGCTCATGCATGAGTTTAGTGTTGTGCACGAACTTCATATGCACGTTTTTTTTTTTGTGTTTTTTTTTTCCCTGTGAGAATGTCCAATGCCCATTCATGACATAGCTTTGTGCTGCCCTTACCTCCAGCAGTAACATGGGACCTAACTGGCTAAACAAATGGTGCCGGAAATGAGCCCCATGAAACTCCATTGTGAAAACTGAAAAATATGTTCAATTTTGGCTGAATTCACTAGCCTAGCATTTCCCTTTGAAATGAATGGGGGCGGGACAGTTCTTACAATACCTCCATGCTAGAAACACAGCCTAAGATAGCGCAAGATAATACGTTACTCCAGGAGCAAATGTGAAAAAGTGCACTCTGTGTAAGCGAGAGTGTCATACGTCAGTTGCTGTTAGTTTAATAAATTACAGAAAGTAGTAATTGAGAGTGTGCTTACTTTTTTTCTTTAAGCCAGTTACTTTTTTGTTTGGAGCTGAGCACATCCACTTCCCTGGCTAGAGTCCTGTGTCACAAGATCAACTGTTCAATGATCTTTGGTGTCAGTGAGTGAGAGCTCGACTCTGGTCTGCATAAAGGGGGATTTTCCTTTCCTCCCCTTGAGAAAATAGAACATGGAATGGAGCTTATTGAACATTCTCCCCCAACCTGCTGTAAGCTGTCTTGCCAACCCCATCAGAACCTTAAAGTTTTGACGAGGCAGACAGGCCTTTTTGGAAATGAGAAATATTTACTTGTGAAGCTCCAGTGGTGTTATTGGTTAGCGCATAGCACTTACAAGGCAGCGTTAAAGCTGAGGTTGTGAGTTTGAGCCTCACCTGGAGCAGGTTAACTTTAGGTGTTAGACGAGCACTAATAACATGAGTATGATGCAAAGCAATGTGTCAGTTGTTAAGAATTGCTACATAACCATGGAAATGCTTGATTGCTTGGAATTACGCTGACGTAAATTAGAAAATTTAAGATCATCCACGTTGGTTGCAGAATATCTAGAGTTCCTTTACTTCAAAATGTGAAACACAACTATGGCTGAATCTCCAGGCATTCGCTAAACACTAAGCACTAAAGCCTCAAAGATTTAACTGGCATAAAGTGACGCCATGATAGTCTTGATTTTTGCCACTTTAAGGAGGAATCCAATGTGATTCGATCCATTGTCCTGCTGTTCGAGGTCACTGAGAGCTGTCAGTAGAAAAAAAACAAGAAAATTTCATACAACGTAGACCAAATAGAAAATTAGCAGCTAACAATAACCGAAAATGGCACAGAAACTCACTTTCAGTGTCATTTTTCTATGCCTCATTCAGTTCTATGCCCCATTAGTTTGCAGTTAGCTATTTGGTCAGTGTTGTATCTAATTTTCTGTTTTTTTCTTTTTCCTACAGACAGCAATTAGTGACCTTGAACAACAGAGCTAAGGATTGATTCACGCCAGATTTGTCCTGAAAGTCTTCGAGAGTTGGGATAAGGGGGGATTGTGAATTAATATTTATGAAGTACAATGGCGATTAAAAAAAAAATATTGCAATTGGTTACTGTGCAGTACCTCTTACAATGCAGTACTAAAGCTGAGCAATGGTGGGGTTGAGAGTTTGAACTTCACCTGCAGCAGGTAGTTATAGCAGGAGTACTACTGAGCAGATCTTTGTCTGAATTGGTCTTGTTGAAATTGCCTGTGTCAGTCACTGGTAGCAGTATATGTATATGGAAGGCAAGATGAGATCACAAGGCTGCATTATGCACTGTAAGCTTTCTTGCCAACATCTTTAGAACTTCAAGTTAAGTGACAGACTCTCATGAACCTCCACTTTAAAATTCAGAAGACTTTAACTGAATTCCAATGTTTACCTTTAGCCCTGAGCACTCAAAGACTTACCTGGCATGAACTGCCTCCATAATTGGCTGATTCATGCCAGCTGCGTGTAGATGCGCTGAGGACAGTTTTAAGACGCAATTCATCAGAAGTGTTTTTACGTAAAACCTAATCTTGCAGTATTCACATATTAGTAGCGAGGAACGCCCTGCTTGAAAATGTGATGCGCTGTTTAACCACCGCAGTACTTTAGAAAATGTAGTGAAGTGCAAAAAAAAAGTGCTTTTAAAGGGGCACATAGAATGGATGAATGGAGTATTGTACTTCACTGATGTTAAATGAAAAGCAAAAATGGTTTTCCATTCTATGTGTCCTTTAAAGCACTAAGCCCTCAACCCTAGAGGTGTGCTCCAGTGGCGCAATCGGTTAGCGCGCGGTACTTCTGAGGCAGTACTAAAGCTGAGCAATGCCGAGGTTGTGAGTTCGAGCCTCACCTGGAGCAGCTCTCCTTTAGATCTTGCAAGGAAGTTGTAAGCAGGCTCTGATGGTCCACACAACAGCGCTGAGGTTGGTGCAGGTAACCTTTAAAAGGGTACCTGGACCAGAAATGCAAGAGTTGGTGGAGAGAGCTTGTGGACGTGCAGAGCTGGCTCGAGTGCTGCAATTGGTTTACTTGCGGTACTTGTAAGGCAGTACTAAAGCTGAGCAATGCCAAGGTTGGGAGGTTGAACCTCACCTGGAGCAGGAAACCTTTAGATGTTTGAATTCCATGAGAACATAATGTTCACTCATAGCTTCATTACTGCCTTGTAAGTACCATACACTAACCCATCGTGCCACTGGAGCTTGCTAGTAAAAATCTCAGTCGTTTTTTAAAGCCCCACAGTAATTTTATAAAGACTGATTCCAATATGCATTTAGCAACTTAGATTTGTTAAATATCAATTATATCAGGCCCAGTCTCCCTCAGAGCAACTTAGGGCTAAGTGCCTTGCTCAAGGGCACAATGGTGGCACTCAAGATTCCAGCCCACAATTTTACAGGCTATTAGCATGCTAGCCAGGTTCCTTAACCACTACACCACCACCACCCAAATCCCCAACCCTCCCAGCCCTGAACTCTAGAAGCCTTTAAGGACAAAGCTGGTGTGAAACAATCTATCGTTCTGTTGTTCAATGTCACCGATTGCTGCCTGTAGGAGAAAAAAAACAACAAAAAATTAGCTACAACACTGACTGAATAGCGAACCAGCTGCTTAGATAACTGAACGTGGCATAGAAAAAAGCGCTGCACGTCCACAAGTTCTCTGCACCAACTCTTGCATTTCTGGTCCAAGTACTCTTTTACCCAGCTCACAGGAAGCCAGTTTGAGTCGATTAATGAGATTGGCTGCTGAGGTCGGTCACTGTCTACCTTTCATTTGCCTTTACACTTTACTCTGACACTGCGTCTCTAAACTATGTGTAAATTTCCTTTAAAGCAACAGTATGTATCTTTTCACATCTATTTGAGGTATCCTATGTACTTGTCTTAACACAATATTTATTTCTTAATTCCTTTTTTGAGGAGCAAAAACACAAGAATTTGACTCTCTTATACTAGTATGATGTGATGTAATAAAAACAAAAACAATCTGGAATCCTTTTATCAGACAATTCTATTTGGTTTTATAGGTCTTCTTTGTCAGTCACAAAGGGCTGTAGAACTGGAACTGGCCCACCTGTCTCACCTTTATAGCCAGTTAACACACAGCTCACAGGTCATGTGGTTATGTGATTGGCTACTGACGTTGTTCATCATCTACCTTTCTTGTGACTTATAGAAACTGCTCCTTCAAAGCTGCTCTGTGTAAGTCTCACTTAAGACAGTTACTACACATAGACACCATCAATATCAACCAGGTGATGTCACTTTTTACCCAGAAAGCACTGAGACATAATCGCGATGGCAGCTTATACACTCTGCAAATGAAGGGATTTCAAAGAAGAAAAAGAAAGCATTTTGAGTGTTAAATATAGCTGGTACCAGCATCAGGCCAACATGTCTTACCAGTCAGGGATCCTATTCAGGCACCATGTTACAGTCTGTTACAGTAAAAATGGTTGGTGCATTAGCAGAGAGAGATGTTCACAGTCTTCAAATGGCAGCTATCCTGGCGCAGGGGAAGAGTGGGTGACTGTGTGGGCTGGCATTTAAGGGTGTCATAATGGCATTGCAGTATTTATAGTCTATTCCCAGGGCGTCGTTTACACATGGATTATTGAAAGTGTGTGTGTGTGTGTGTGTGTGTAGGTGTGCATATGTATGTGTGTGTGTGTGTGTGTGTGTGTGTGTGGAGTTAGTAGTTGCAGTGCTCTAAACTTCATTCCTAATATCCTCCTTGTATTTCCAGTACAAAAAAGCCAATTAATTAATTTAAATAATTTACCCCCCCCAAAGCTTACCTGACCTTTGACCTGGCTATCCCATTTGATCCCGTGAAAGACAATCACACTTAATTTATCTGTGTAGGTCTGACCCTGATTTGGACACAGGCATCTGCAGGCTCCAGTGGCGCAATCGGTTAGCGCGCGGTACTTATGAGGCAGTACTGAAGCTGAGCAATGCCGAGGTTGTGAGTTCGAGCCTCACCTGGAGCAGATAACCTTTAGGTAACAAAAGAGTAGTGATATGAAATATGTAGGGTTGGTAAATGGGGGGCGGTCCCATCCAGCTTACTGCAAATGCTAGCTAACTTTGATAAGCCTTGCTAATTTTAGAGAGAGTTCGGTTCCATTACTCTCGCTAACAGGAATCTCAGCTGAGTTACTGGGGTAACACATGCTTCTGAACTAACCCGCTCCTTGGCAGGTTAACTATCAGGCTTGTTAAATCGGTGTGTCAGATAATGCAGTCAGTCAGAAATACCAAGTCCCAAAAATGGGTTCTGTCTACCTGTTCTTTGGAATATTTAAGAGCAAATAAAGATTGAGAGGTTTTTCAGACAGTGTTACCAAGCATGAATTCAAATATTTACTAAACGACTCTGTCTATTTCGAGGACTTTATTAGGAATAGATTCAGCTACGAATAAAAAAAAAACAAAACAAAAACTGCATGCATCCTCATAGATTTAGGCACACGCCGCATACCGGCCAATAACATGGTGCCACAATGAGTTGGATGTCCAAATTAAATGATTGATTGCCTTCAGTTGCAGGTGCAAATCTATTTTACAATTTGCGTGTAAATAGATTGTGATTGACAATCTGTGTGTACATAGAATGTGATTGACAATCTGTGTGTAAATAGAATGTGATTGACAATCTGTGTGTACATAGAATGTGATTGACAATCTGTGTGGTGTAAATGTATGTAATAGATGTGATTGACAATTTGTTCCAACAAACAAAAGACAAAAGATAAAATAGTAAAAGATCAAATTATGATTCAGCGTTTTCTTTTAAATGATTATCTTCTCCAACTTCTGCATTACCAGTGCTATAATTTTTTTCCCCCCTTATATTCAGTTACCTCACTCAAAATCCTGCAGCTTGCACGTGTAAATCAAAGTTGTTTTTTTTTGCAATTCTTTTTGTTCTGCCTTAATTTTGCGACAGTAATTCAGGTATTTGTGCGTGAGCTCATGCATGAGCAGATATTAAGTCTTGTTTAATTGAATGGGAAGCAGATCCTGATAACTTGGTGGAAAAGCTTCGGCTTCGTGTTAAAGTTGACGCTACTTGAAACGAGGCTAATTCACCTAAGCGCTGCAATGATTAGCAACTTTGATGGAATACCTCCCTGGGGGTTATTCCAAGAAAGTGGTTAAGTGGCAACCCTGGGTAAATTAAGCCCTGAACCAGTGGTATTGGTAAATCTCCTAATAGAAGAGATTTTTGTAAACATGCAGGCTACTCTATTAGCAGGTTTACCACTTTCTTTAGGTTTACCCTTACCCAGGTGTATCTTCAGGTGGTTACCTTACCCAGGTGTATCTTCAGGTGGTTATCTTACCCAGGTGTATCTTCAGGTGGTTATTCTTATCTTACCAGGTGTATCTTCAGGTGGTTATCTTCAACCACCTTCTTGGAATACCTCTGTGATGGCCTGGTGGTGGATTACCAGAGGCAGCCTACTACTACCACTGTTGGTTTAGGGCTTTGGGCTTTAAGCCGAAGGGTTGCCGGTTCGATCCTCAACTGAAGTGCCCGTAAGGCAGCCTGCTGCACCGGGTTAGAGTGTGCCTCACCTCACTGTGTGTGCTTTACTAGTTCAGCGGTTAAATGCAGAGACCAAATTTTCCTCACGGGATCAAAAGAGTATACATACTTACACTATACTAGAAATGACCCAAACCTAAAGGCTGTGTTAGTTTTGGGCATGTATGTCAAACACAGGTTTGGAATGGGGGGTACAGTGGCTGTGGTACACGGGGATATGGAGTCTCCCCACTTCTTGTAGCACATCACTTATGTGGCTATATCTCCTTTTCTAATGCTACTCATTCATGTATAACATTATATTGTGTCCCCTCACTAAAGAAATCCCCACTGCACCTCTGATTGGGATGCAGTGTTCATATAAACGCTGTAAGCTATAAACATATCTCATTTTCATCTGAGGTCGTCACAGCAGTTATTTACATTTATACAGTTTATCACATTCAGCTCAGTTTGCAATAACTTACATATGCTCTTTTTTCTTTCAAGGCCTATCTCTCTATATACAATCTATCTATCTATCTATCTATATACAATCTATCTATCTATCTATCTATCTATCTATCTATCTATCTATCTCTCTATATACAATCTATCTATCTATCTATCTATCTATCTATCTATCTATCTATCTATCTATATACAATCTATCTATCTATCTATCTATCTATCTATCTATCTATGTGTAGTTGGAAGTAAGTAAAGAAGGAACAGGCGAAGTGTGGCTAATGTGACGTCAGTCACCAGGTGCTTTGTTGTCATGGAGATACATGGCAGATTTGGAACTGAAGTATCTGTCATTCTCTTCATCTCTTTCTCTCTCTCTCTCTCTCTCTCTTTTTCTCTCTCCCGCGCTCTCTCTTTTGCTCCCTCCCCATATCTTACCCTGTCTCTTACTCTCTAGTCATCTCTCTCTCCCTCTCTCTCATACTCTTTCTCCATCTCTCTTTCTCCCCGTTTCTCTTTCTATCTCTCCATTTCTCTCTCCAAAGTGGAGATTCACATTTGGTGCATTGGCAGAGGCGTTGGCACAGCATCGGTATGGTGTTGGTATGCCAGCTGCTTATGGTGCCCACCGAACCCACCCCCCAACACACACACCACTTTGCCCATTCCCTCCTGCCATACACGCCTGTGTGTGTGTGTGTGTGTGTGTGTGTGTGTGTGCCTGTAGAAAAGCAGCCACTTACACACTGCCAACAAACACACTCTCACACCCATTCTCTCTCTCTCTCTCTCTGTTACACACACACACACACATACACACACACATATGCACACACATACACACACACATATACACTGGGTGAATAATAATGATAAACAATTAGAAGGAGAGAAGCCTGACACCTCTGCTCCACTCTGTGGCGTTGGCTTCAAATCTATCCCCCTTTGGACCAGTCAACACCCCTCACCCAACACACACACACACAGAGACAGACACACACACTTACACACACACAGACACACATTTTCAACTGGGCCAGAAACTGTGTGTCAAAACTCCCATCATGCTTTGCATTAATTAGCAAGTATAGATCTTGTAGCTTTGCATAAACCCTCTGTCTCTCTCTCTCTCAATCTCGCTTTCTCTCTCTCTCTTTTTCTCTCTCTCTCTCTCCTTCCTACTACTCCTCTGTCTCCTTCTTCCTCTCCTTCGCTCTCCTCTCCTGAGATATGGGTGTGAAAATTCACATTTTTCTACTGTCTTTTTTATTTTTTTTCCTGAAGTTTGGCATAGTCCACAACTCACTCTTGCGCTCTTCCCTTCTTTTTCTCTCTCTCTCTTACCTCTCTCCACCTTCCCCCACTATCTCTCTCTCCTTCTCTGACCATCTCTCTACCCCTCTGTCTCTCTTCTCTTTACCTCTTTCCCTTACCCTACTCTCTCTTTCGCTCTTATTCTGTTCCCATCTCTCTAGCCCCCTCTTTCTCTTTCGCTGTCTCTCTCTCTCTCTTTTTCTCTCTCTCCCTTAATCTCTCTCTCTCTCTTCCTTCTTGGCTTTGATGTCAGTGCCACGGTGAACAGCACTGATGGGGCATGTTTGGCACTTGTGCGTCACGCGTTATGATAAATAAACAACAATAGCATTGTCAGAACAAATAACAACAACAGTCAGAAGGGGTGTCGGCGCAAACGACCGTGGTCAGGGACCATCGTCAGGGACTCCAACTGGAGCAGGTGGGACGTGGAACAACGGCATGGCAACTACTACTACCCCCGTCGCCATGACGATTGTTCTCATGCCTAAATTGCTGGTCTTGGATGGTAGAACTGATGAGGGCCAGGTGTATGTGTGTATTTTTGTGAGTGTGTGTGTGTGTGTGTATGTGTGTGTGTTGACTGATACTTTGCCATGAATTGAGACCAAAAATTTGGTCACATGGGAGCTTAGCTCTTGCTTTTGTTAGTACTGAACTGAACTCTGTGTGTGTGTGTGTGTGTGTGCGTGCATGTGTGTGTGTGTGTGTGAGAGAGAGAAAGAGAAAGAGAGAGAGAGAGAGAGAGTAATGTGTGTGAGAGAGAGATAGATAAAGAGAGAGAGATAAAGAGAGAGAGAGACAGGGACAGAGTGTGTGTGTGTGTGTTGAGTTATCTGGCTATGAATTGAGACACAAATGGGCTCCATCATTAGAGCAATGTCCTCTAGCAGCAGGTGCTGTGGGTTGTGTGTGTGTGTGTGTGTGTGTGTGTGTGTGCATGCAAACACGCACATGCGCGTGTGCAAATGCGCACACACATGCGTGTGTGTGTATATGTGTATGTAGTGTGTATGTGTGTGTCTTTGTGCGTGTGTGTGTATATGTGTATGTAGTGTGTATGTGTGTGTCTTTGTGTGTGTGTATGTTTCTTTTTTTCCCTTCTCTGTCTCTCTTTCTCTCTTTTTCCCTCTCCCTTCCCAACATTCCTTCTCTGTCTCTCACCCTCTTTCTCTCTGTGTGAGTGTGTGTGTGTGTGTGTGTGTGTTTGTGTAAAAGAAATGTCTCTCTCCTAGTCTTTCTGGTTCTTCCTCTCTCTCTCTCTGTCTCTTTCTTTCTCTCTCTCTCTCTCTATCCATATCTGGTATACACACAGTTTTTCCACTCCTCCTCTCCTCCTCCTTGCCTGCGTTCATTGCATCTCAGTGTGTCCATCTCTCCTCCCACGACCCCTCATCTTAGTGTCCATCTCTTTTTCATTCCTCCTCTCTCTCTCTTTTTCTTGTTCTCTCTTATCTCAGTGTGTCCATCTCTCCTCCCACGACCCCTTATCTTAGTGTCCATCTCTTTTTCATTCCTCCTCTCTCTCTCTTTTTCTTTTCTCTCTTATCTCAGTGTGTCCATCTCTCCTCCCGACCCTTATCTTATTCCATCTCTTTTTCTTCCTCTCTTTTCTTTTTCTCTCTTATCTCAGTGTGTCCATCTCTGTCACTCTGTCCTTATCACTTTATATGTACCACAACTCGTACAAAATCACAGAAAATCTCTCTCTCTCTCTCTCTCTCTCTCTCTCTCTCTCTCTCTCTCTCTCTCTCTCTCTCTCTCTCTCTCTCTCTCTTAAATTCTACTTCCAATTCCAATTCAAAGGAGCTTTATTGACATGACTCAGTGAAGCGGTGTTGACAAAGCAAACAATAATACAGACTGATGAAACAGAAAAGAGGAGAATAAATAAAATGGGGAAGTAAACTAATAATCTTAAATTTGAATCTCTAAATTACGCCTTTTTATTGTTAGCCTATAAAAAAGAAACTTATATTTATGAACCTAAAATTGTTTCTCTCTCTCTCTCTCTCTCTCTCTCTCTCTCTCTCTCTCTCTTCTGTCCATTATCTGTCTTTCCCATTTTCTCATTGCATTCTCTATCTCTTCTTTCCTCTCTCTCTCTTTCTCTCTGCCCTCAATCTTTCTCTCTCACCCTCTCTTTCTCACTCATTCTCTCTCTCTTTCCCTCTCTCTCTTTCTACCCACCATC
This sequence comes from Tenualosa ilisha, assembly GCA_015244755.2. Taxonomy (NCBI): domain Eukaryota; kingdom Metazoa; phylum Chordata; class Actinopteri; order Clupeiformes; family Clupeidae; genus Tenualosa; species Tenualosa ilisha. Next base: position 236,212 of record PYXC01000366.1, read on the forward strand.
TCTCACGTTGTGTCTTTAAAATGTTAATGAATGCGACCCAGAGATATGTGCTTTGGGCAGACCATATGGACTGTGCATATGTGAGCTCTATAGCCATATGATATATAATTTAGACTTGCGCTCCACACAAGGAAAACACATGGGATAATGTGTGTGCTTGATTTGATTTGAGTGGTGTGTGTGGTGTGTGGTGTGTGTGTGTGTGTGTGTATGTGTGTGTGTATTTGTATGTGCATGACTGTGTGTGTGTGAGTGTGTGAGAGAGAGTTTACTAACCTTCGGGTTTAGAGAGGGCATATAGAGACAGAACATCATACATAGGATGTAGTTTTTCTCACTGTAACTTATGACCACACGCGCACACACACACACATACATACAGAGAGAGAGGGACACACACACACACACATACATACAGAGAGAGAGAAACACACACACACACACATACATACAGAGAGAGAGAGACACACACACACACACGTACATACAGAGAGAGAGAGACACACACACACACACATACATACAGAGAGAGAGAGACACGCACACACACACATACATACAGAGAGAGAGAGACATGCACACACACACATACATACAGAGAGAGAGAGACATGCACACACACACACTTTCCCTCTCTCTCTCTGTCAGGATTTCTCTCAATAACAGAAACACACACACACACACACACACACACATACTGTATCTGCTAAGTGAACCTTGAGACAGCTACTGTGGCATACCAATGAACCTGATGAAAGAGATTCAAACACACACACACACACACACACACACACACACACACACAACCACATGTATACTGATACATTTATATTCCTCTTATTCACTTACTGAATACCCAACTAATTTGGAGTACTTGGGCAGTTTTTGCCATTATAACAGTACAATAGTATAATTTACTGATAATATATATTGATAATGTATTAATAAAATATTTATACCAATATATTGGTCACTGAAAAAAAAAGAAACATTTGACTTGTTCATCGGTTATTGTTACACCCTTAACACACACACACACATACAAACACTCATAAACTCATGCGAGTGCATACACACACTTACACACGCACCACCACACACAACCCCAAAACACATATACACACACAGACACACACACACACACACATACAAACACTCATAAACTCATGTGAGTGCACACACACACTTACACACGCACCACCACACACAACCCCACAACACATATACACACACAGACACACACACACACACACATACAAACACTCATAAACTCATGCAAGTGCACACACACACTTACACACACACACAACCCCACAACACATATACACACACAGACACACACACACACACACACACACACACATACACGCATACACCACCCGACAACACATATACACACACTCAAACTCATGTTACATCTCTGATGAGGTAATCCAAGTTTCAAAGTAGTAATGTAGGGGTGTGTGCTTCGACTAGAACTGTGGTTCCCAAACTTAACTGCCATGTACCCCTGAGACATTCTATGTCCTACCACGTACCCCCTGCACCATAGGCAGATTGCTATTATAATTCATATTTTTCTAATTATTATTGCTGCATATACAAATGTGAACTCATATTGATATACAGGCTACCATGTAGTGGCAATTGCGTTTTATTGGGGACAATTTGAGTGAAAGATCTTTGTCCACGTATAGTCGGTACCTGAACCTCATGTTGGTGAGACCTGAGAATCTATTCACAGACTTTTTTTGTGCACCCCCTGGTGTTTTGTGAAAAGTTTGTTTGACAATATTTATATTATTTGTTTGTTGTTTGTTTCAGGCCACTGAAGCCTATCTGCTCCACCAACAGACGTCAAGACCTCACCTGCCTGACGGCTTCCTGGTGTCCGACTCATACAGGGTACTGATGCAGTTACACACACACACACACATATGCATGCTGGCATACACATAGAGACACACACGCGCACACACACACACACAGACACCAATATAGAGACACACAGTATATTTCATTTCCTGATTAAAGGATGAACTACAGTGAATAGCCCTTCACTAGGCTTAGTTGCTCCAGGGACTGTCTGTGTTTAGTTGGTATAATATTGAAATCCATAATTGCACTACTTACTGTCAGACCTAGGTGTTACGCCGACTGTTTTCCACTGACTTGGTCAGTGAAGTGTGATGTGGAATCGGCTCTTGGAAAAGGGAGATTGCCGTTCTTTGCATTTAGGTGTTAAACACGTTTGTAACACGTGCGGATTTGGTCTGACGTGATTTTTGACGGTTTTTTTTTTTGTTTGTTTTTTTTCAGTCAACACTTTTCAGTTTATTTTACTTTTTTCTTTTCTTTTCTCCATCGATTTTATGTCACTTTATTTTCTATTCTTCACTGTTCTTTGCCTTTATCTTAGTAAAGCACATTGAACTGCCTCTGTGTATCAAATGCGCTGTATAAATAAACTTGCCTTGCCCTGCCTTGTCTTCACTTCCTCCAGTTCACCGGGTTTGTCTGTCTCTGTGTGTGTATAGTTGTGTGTGTGTGTGTGAGAGAGAGAGAGAGAGAGAGAGAGAGAGAATGTGAGTGTGTGTTCCTGTACCGTGATGTGGTTCTGTCTCACCGCACTCCTTCTCTCACCTCTGTGCAGTATGCCATACCACCCACCTCACACATCCATACACTTGGGTTTGATCATCACACACACGCACACGCACACGCACACGCACATGCACACACACACACGCACATGCACACACAGACACGCACATGCACACACAGACACACACACGCACACAAACACACACACACACACACACACACATGCATACCTCTTTGTATGACTCACCAGCATCCTCTTTGATGACGTCTGTGTGTATGTGTGTGTGATGAACACAGAATCTATAATTCACCTTTCTTATTCATCTCTCTGTCTCTCTCTGGTGCCCAGATGTACGTTTTAGTGAAGTCAGTGTATTCTTAAGGCCCATTCGTACACAATAAGGCAACTTAGTCGGCTTCATTCACCACTGTTTTCCTTTTCTTAAATATGTCCCTAAGGTCCCGTTTAAAAACCTGCATTGGCGAATACAAATCTGCTTGGAAACTGTGTAAGTTAAGGATACATTTCTACGCAAGGATGGTCAGTACACTCTATCTAAATTAGTGTTCTTTTTATTATCCCTGCTGATCTTAATTTGGTGCCACATCTATACCCATGTCCTGTAATACACACTCTAGGTATTCCAAAAAAAAAAAAAAACAGACTTCTGAACATCAGAACAGAACTTACACAAATGTTTGACTCCAGAGTAGTCTCTGGAGTCTATAGATCTATAGATCTAGGTCTATAGTCCAAGTTTCAAAGGGATGGTTCAGCAGTGGACAAGGGTCTGTGATGTCAGTTCCGGTGTTGTAGCTCTATGTGATATGGAAAGAACTTGAGCATCAGAGGAACAGAACTGATGGGGCTGCCAAGTATGGTACTGTATTTTGTATGGTATTTGGCTGCTACTATGGCTGCTATGTATTTGTCTTACATATGTGTTACATGTTGGCCACAGTGGCATCTTTTTTAGATCAAATTAGATTAGATTCAACTTTATTGTTATTACACATGTATAAATACAGGTAACGAAATGCAGTTTTGAATCTAATCAGAAGTGCAAAGAGCAGCAAGTGCAGTATATACAGTATGCAGTATGTACAGCAGTAAAGAGCAGATTATATACAGATAAGAGTAGTAATAATAAATAGGCAGAAGAGCAATATACATGTTAGGTGAAGAGATAGTTAGGTGAAGAGATAGCAGCAGTGGACAAGGGTCTGTGATGTCAGTTCCGGTGTTGTAGCTCTATGTGATATGGAGAGAACTTTGGCATCAGAGGAACAGAACTGATGGGGCTGCCAAGTATGGTACTGTATTTTGTATGGTATTTGGCTGCTACTATGGCTGCTATGTATTTGTCTTACATATGTCTTGCATGTTGGCCACGGTGGCATCTGAGTCCCCTTTGGGAGAGTAATAACATTAATCCTATCCTAACTTATCCTTAGTTCTTAGTGGTACGGATAAGAGTTTGGCATCAGAGGAATGATGAGCTGGTTGGGAAAGTATTGGGGGTGGGCTGGTAAAGAAGGGTCTTATGGTAGACTACAATCCCATATGATAAAGCTCGTTAATGGAGTTTATTATGGATGGGACTGATGTGCTTACAGCAGCATACAGTAATACTGGATGAAATGGGTGTTCTAGAACATTGAGTGTGACATACAGTAATACTAGATGAATTGGATGTTCTAGAACATTGAGTGTGACATACAGTAATTCTGGATGAATTGGATGTTCTAGAACATTGAGTGTGACATACAGTAATTCTGGATGAATTGGATGTTCTAGAACATTGAGTGTGACATACAGTAATTCTGGATGACTTGTTCTAGAAAACTGAACTTTATTATATGGCCCTCAGCGTCAGGGTCCTGTTCGTCCTGTCGGGAAATATTTTCCTGTAATGACAGGTGAACAATAAATTATCCCTTACATTTTACAGTGGTGAAGTGTTGAGTGGACTTCTTCAAACTGCAGTGTGATAGATATGACCAAGAAGTAAAAAAAAAAAAAAAAACATCTACGTAATCTTTTGTTCAAAACACACACTGAAAAATTCCTGTTTCCACACTTCTAAATTTGCTTTGGAATGAATGCAAGAGAATGTCATACCCCGAGTTCCTCTCCAGAGATTAATGTCTATTTACATTTATGCATTAAGCAGATAATTTCATACAAAGCGACTTACAAAAAGAGGACTAAACTTTCAAGCCACAACGAAAACCTTGCTAAGAGTATGACTGGCAAACAGGAAATAGGCAGGAGATTATAGTGCAGGAGTGTGACAGAAAACGCTGCAGACCAAAAGTGTGTGTGTATGTGGGGGAGCATTGGAGTTTCATCCCTTTCATATGACTCTGGGTGCCTCCACTGAGGAGGGCAGGTAGAGCACTTTTCTGCTTTTCTGCATTCCTGAAGGACTCAACCTGAATGCAACTCTGCAGGCAGAATCAGGTCAAATTAGAAAGTTAGAAAGAAAATCCAACTGTCAATTTACTACAACAATAAAGAAAGGGAGTGACAACAGAAAACAGTGCCTTGGTTTGTGAACAGGATAAATAGTGTGTGTGTGTGTGTGTGTGTGTGTGTGTGTGTGTGTGTGTGTGTGAGAGAGAGAGAGAGAGAGAGAGAGAGAGAGAGAGACGTTCCTCTCATCAAAGTTTGTATAAGCTTTCACTTTGTGTCTCTCAAGGCGGGGTCTCTATGCGCCGAACGGGCGCGCAGAGTGTGTGAGTGTGTGTGTGTGTGTGTGTGTGTGTGTGTGTGTATGAGAGAGAGAGAGCGCGCGGGCTTTGGGGGTGAACGGACGCACGCAGACGCAACAGTGCGCGGAGCAGAGTGCCATGCAGCGGCACGGCGAACTTCCACCCAACTTCTCAACCACGCTCTTTCGGCTAAACTCTCACTCGTAGAGCCATGTACTCACCCTACTGCCTCACACAGGTAAAGAAAGAAGACTTCGCCATTTTGACAAGTTCTTAGTCCTATTTATTCTTTTCGCTTCTGTGCTTTTGTAAGAAAATCTTAAACGCGAGTGCTTCCGGGCGGTGCGTGAACTTGTGTGTTGTTGTTTTGTTCTCGTGCCCTGTGCTCTTTCATATTAGTCCTGTCCGTTGCTGCTAACCGCTCTTTCTCCTCGCGCTCCCCCTCTCGCCCTCGCGCTCCCCCTTCTCTTTTCTCGCCTGTTGTGGCACCTTTCCAGAGGGCATTTTCTCCTTCTAGAAGCGTTGCACACTGCACATGCTTTTGGGGGGAAAATGGCGCTGCGGCTTCATATCAGTTTGATATAAAAAGTAAGGAGGCGTGCCGATGTCGAGCGCTTTTCTCCTGCGCGACGGAGTTTAGTTCGCACTCCGGAGGTGTAACATATTGCTCAGGCCTGTTTAGTACATGATGTCAGTTGTCTTAATTGGTTGAAATAGGTTATAATGTGTACATCTGTGCGTTTTGGTTGGCTTTGTGGAGAGGAGAAAGTGAGTGAGTGAGAGAGTGAGTTTGAAAGGGGCGTGGTGCGGTGCGGGCCGTCAAGGTTGTAGACTAGGCTACTCCCGGTTTGCCTCTGTCCCTGAGCTATGTCACCATCAAAAGCCTGCAATAATGGTGGTGCTGGTATCAAGCCGAACAAGGTAATAAAATGTAGGGCCTATTTGTAGGTGACCTATGCTCCCCGTTAATTTGTGGTGAGTACTGTAAAACAATCAGCTTCTTACATAATTGAACACAACAAAACCAACACATTCAAATAGTATTATCCCTTTATAAGGCCGAACGACACAGGCTATGAAGTTAACGTGTTTCTCAACGTTTTCCTCAGTCGAAGTAGGCTAATGTTAATCCTATAATCCAGTACACATATGTTGTTAATTAAACCAGCTATGGACATTCAAAACACTATCTAAGCTACGTAAAATGTTTATTTTCCTGAGCTCAGGTTGGCTTTTGAGCCAAGCTCCACAGTGTGAACGTAAAATAAGGAAAGGCCAAGCAAGCAGAATTGAAGCTGGATTTTTTCCCCCTCTTTTTTTCTTCTCTCTCCCTCTTTCTCTAGCCTTTACGACCACTTGGCTCTGTAGTTCGAGGCCTCCTTTTTTGTCTTTGTTTAGGTTTTGTAGGCTATACTTTCGGGAAGCGGCTTTGGCGGTTTGCATGGCCTACTGCGCTTGGGTCATAGAAGGACAGAAAAACCTAATAGTTTAGCCTATTTATTCACATTTGGGGTATAGAGTTTATATAAAACACATTGGAGCGTATCTTTTGCCTTTTGAGTGATTTATGGGCCTATGTTTTGGCAGAGGTTTCTGAAACACTGGGGTCAGATAAGGTCATACCCAAGAGGGTGTCAGGCTCATTTTTGTCGACAAGTTGCGAATGTGAAAAGCTGATATTGGCGACGCAAGCTGGGTGCTTTTGAAAAGTGCGTGTGTACTTCAGTGCGTGCAGCTCCCCGCTGAATAAGGAAACTGTCGGCCTACACTCGGCTTCTGCAGTGTGGCCTGGCCTGCACGCAAGGCCTGCAGAATATTTCGATATCGTGGATAGTTTCGATATTTTGATGGTCGAAAGCTATTATAATTATATCTACTCTAATAGAAATAAATCAGTTTGTATTCTCCCCAATTGTCGGCTGTAGCCATACAACAGTAAAGGTATTTCCAGGCCCAAGAAACCTGACATTTTTGTGTTTTTTTTTAAGCTATGTAGGACTAGACTGGAAATGTATATTTATTTATCTCTGCAGTATAGTGCATTCTTAGCTCTCATCTGAGGTGCTTACTTTTGACAAACTTTTTTTTTTTTTAGCCTACACACACAATCCACTGCAGTGGTGTAACGGTGAAAAATAAAAATCAGCACTCATACAAAATTATGACAAACATAATACACAGAATGGTATTCATTAGACATTATCTATGTATTATTTATATGACGTTGTTGCTCAGAGGGGCTGCATGCGCCAATGCTGCCAACGCGCTCTCCCTGCCGAGTCTAGCGCGCGCAGTCTGTACTGTAGTGTAGTCTCACAAATGTCAGTTGGCGGTTTATCCCCCTCTGATATTAACTCAGAGATTTAAAAATTCGTATAAATTAAAAATTCGTATAAATGGACTTTGTTATTTAAGAAAAATAAAATAAGGACAACTTGATAGGAACCCTGTAACCCAAGTCATGTCTTTTCTGTGCAGTCCAAAGGAATTTGAGGCACTGGTTATACCGTAGGCCTAGACCTAGGTGATGTGTCATCCCTATGGTTTGTTTCATTTTTTTCATAAAGTCATATCTTTATCTTTTTCAGCAGTGATTAATGGCGTGTTCAAAGGGACTACATAATTTGGGCCTTTTAAAAATTTGCATGTCATAGGTTCTGTTGCAACCATGGCTATTATGGTCACAACATGTAGCTAGTCCCTGTTGCAACCCTTTAGTAGGATCATTTGTTTAACTAACGTAGGAAAAGGCCACCATACATGTTGCGAACGTCTTGTCCCTAATGCTTGCTAGAAGTTCACATCTTGTGGATTTCTGGGACGCCCGAAGCGAAACGGGAGCTTTTCTGGAATCAATAAAAAACACTTTTCTTGCCAAAATTGCACAGAGCACGGCCGTGTGCATCTGGTTTGCTGCGGTTTTAACCCCATTAATTAAAATACATTGCCCCAAGAACCCTCCCCTGCTATTACGGACGGGATTCAGACTCACCGCACGTTAAACAAGTCTCAAGTGTTGTAGGCTTTTGCCGAATTTCTGGCGTATATTTTGTAATTAAGAGGCCGAGTAAAGTTTACACGAAGAGAGGAGCTGTTTGGGGGTTTGTAGACGCGGGTATAAGGAAGATGCGTCGCAGCCTAACGAGGGACGTGTTAAATGAATGCCCTCTTTGTGTGTGTGTGTATGTGTGTGTGTGACTGAGAGAGAGAGTTAGTGAGCGCGATTGAGTCTGTGTGTTGCGTTTTGCAACATACTTCGTCGCCGTGCTTCTTGTGTGTGTAGGTGTGTGTGTGTGTGTGTTTGGATCTCAGCGCAGTGCGAGCGCTTTGCGCTCCGGATTCCCTCCCTATTGTCTCGCGATTTCCACTGCCGTCTGTGTAATCTCGCCCATTTAATTTTCATGAAAAATTAAACACAAAACAAAAAGAAATCTGCGTGGGCATACACGAGCTATGTGGGCACGCGTGTAAATTATGTATTATTAACGGCCATAAAAGCTTTTCTGGAAAGAACAGGTGGCGCGCGTGGAGTTGGTGTGGGTGGATAATGGAACGGAAGAACGGCTCGCCAAACTCGCCAAGCTGCCGCGGAGACAGTGGCTTCTGATTTCGCGAATTTGCTTATTTATTTATGTTTTAATTTGCCGGAGGCCCTTGCTACTCACGGCGCCAGTCTACTAATTTACATGAAGTTTTAATGGTTTGATGATAGTGGCGGAAAATGTTGCAACATAAAAAGCCTTTTTGTAGCCCAATTGTTATCCGAAACAACGTTAACCCTTTTATTGTTTTACGGTTTAACTTGTGTCAAACGCTAAATTATTAATTCTTTGCAGTGTTCGCTTGTTTAGTGCGCGCAGTGTGTTTTTGAGCATGGCTTGCTTCAATGAATCGGGGAATACTGATGCATGCATGGGTTTGTTGTAGAGCCTAAATGTCGAGACGAAACGTCTCAAACCTAAAAGGCATAAAAGCCTGTCATTAATATTTTGAAGCTACATTAGGTCGGCCGTAGCTTGTATACTGTGGTGCTTTTGACGGTTTCAGTATAATCAGATGAGGGCACAGGCCGACTGCATTCCCTCTTGCGGGCAGAAAGTCGTTAGCGTGCTCTGCCCGCGTTTTTCACCGCCGTGGGGAGCCTCCGCGCCGCTAAAGGCAGCTCCGTGAGCCCGTGGCTTTACAGCTCGGTGCCTACTGCATCACGTGATGGGTGCTTGTGCTGTCCGTCAAATCGGTCCTTGACTCCTTCGCGAAGTGTGCGAGTTAAAACTCCGGAATATGTCAAATATCCTGTGGACTAAATACATTATCAACTTATTTTGAGAAGTTCTATTTCATGTGATATAGGAAGGGATATCAGAAAAGAAAGAAAGAAAGAACAAAGAAAAAATGTAAATACAGAGGAAGAATATATACAAAGAGAAAGAGAGAGTGTGTGTGAGAGGGAGCGTAAACAGCTTTTACAGTAGCCTTTCCCTCTCTCTCTCTCTGCCTGTTTAACTAATTCATCCAGTTCAGACTATCTCAGTGGAACTGCCTTCTTACACACACACACACACTCTCTCTCTCTTTGTAACTAATCCATCCCGTTCAGACCCCATTTCAGTAGAATGGCCCCTCCGTAGCTACAAATACTGTGGTTATCTGATCCACCTGGACACTTGATAACATCGTGTAACCCATCCAGCCATCCAGTGGATGATCAGGAGGTCTATCACGGCGAGCCCCTCTCACCATAGTCGCTCCTATAGCCACTTGATCCTTGTTATACAGCCACTGGGGCCTTGGGATCCTTAAACAGCCACTGTGTGCGTTCTTGGCAGTATGGGATAATAGGAGGGTCAATACTTTTATATTGTGTTTTGTTGTTTGGCAATAGATGGCGATGTCTGGTCTTTCTCCAATTTGGAGAAGTTCTAAATAAATAAATAAATAAATAAATAAATAAATAAATAGTAATAATCTGATCTCATTTTGCATTTTGTTTTGTTTTGTTTGTGTATTTATTAGTTTGTTTGTTTGTTCTTGCGAGCATGGGTTAATGGGAGCGTCACTCCAGAAAAAAACAAAAAAGAAAAAAGAAAGAAAAACAAGTTCACACACTGTAGAATTGACACGGAGACACTGACGCTTCCTCCATCATCACTGTTCGCTGACTTCCATTGACATATATATCGGGGTCAGAGGTCAGAATTGCCATGACTGGATGTGCCTTGTGTGGTTGTATGGTTGGCAGCTCTTACTGTCACGCTAGAAGCAAATCAGGTATATATTGTGTGTGTTTAGGAGCCGTGCTTGTGCAGATGGTGTTTTCAGCAAAGTACTGTGTTATTCTTCTGTGTGTCATCCTGTTGTTCTGGTGCCATAGCGTCCTCATTGTTACCTCGGCAAATAGAACGCAGCCCAGAATGCGGCCTTATTAGTTAAGCCCTTCTTAGGAGACAAAAGGCATAGATTTGTTCAGTACCCAGGAGATGGGACACAGAGGAGAGGGCACAGGACACATACGTGTAGCCAAAAGAATGGATTAGAGTTTTGAAACTAGGAAAAAAGCCTGATGAACACTAGTAGTAGATGAAGAAACTGTGAACTTGCTTAGTTATTTTCATCTTTTTATAATTAATCAGACTAACACAACAATATTACTAAACAATAATACTAAATTATTTATATAAGAATGAAGAATGATAAGAATTTATAAAAGAAATTATTTAGTGTGTTCTTTTGATATTATTTTCAAATGTATAATGAACACAGCCACTCCCACATATCACCAATGTCTACAAAAAATATTTAGTAAGTAAGCAAGTTTAATTTGTGTAGCATTTAAAACCAAAGTGCTTCACGTGTAAAGAAAAAAAAAATGAGAAGGTTAATCAATATCAGCACCATCAGATACAGACAAGGCAAAAGACCACCAGCCATTTAACTAACGTCTTGCTTGTCTCCACTGATACTGTGCTGCAC
>PYXC01000366.1:262500-267500 GCA_015244755.2 Tenualosa ilisha
CTGTGTCAAGAATCAATCACAGACGACGATCACTTTGTCTCTACTGTGTAGTATCTGCATTTGTGTGCTGTTTTGTGCAGATAGTTTAATGTGTTCATGTGGTCTGGCAATGTCACAAATTGTGTTTATGAGATGTTACTGAGATTTAGATGCCAATCGCGGGCGGAATCAATACAGGCCTCTACACATGCGTCTGCGCAGTTTGAATAATGTTTCGGTTTTCGCAGTTTTCAACAAGACAACCAAATTCGTGGTTTGATGTGTGTCTGTGGTCGCGAGATGTCAGTTTATGCTGTTATGAGATGCTAATAGGAATTTGATTTTTTTTTTTTTTGCTACTGACACGAATCTGAATATTTGGAATATTCGTCATTTTCACAATTCTCAACGATACATACAGTGATATGGTGGACAATGTGTTTTAGCTTGTTGTGATAATTTCGTTCTTGATGTTTCAGCTTTGTTTCAGTGTAGCCTAAACCACGTCGCGTGCAAGCCCATGCGAATCTGCAGATAGGCTACACACATATGTGTCTCCGTCTGCGCTCGCGCTGTTTCTCTTTGCGACTGCATCTGCGACCGGCAGCTGTAGCCCCGCGCTGGGTTCTGTTCGCGAGTTGGCTGCGAGGAAGCTCTCTCCCCAACTGTGTGTGTGTGTGTGTGTGTGTGTGTGTGTGTGTGCGTACCGCGCCTATCGCTCTCACCACAAAATTGCTTCCAGACTTTGTGCGCGTACAGAAACGTGTCTGTGAGTAAACGGGACATAATTATGCTCGCCACGAGCCCGCGCGGGAGAGGGGAGGGAGCGGGCGCGGCTGACACGGAGCGCAACCTCTCGTCGCCCTTTAGGCAAGTGGCCTATTCCGGTGGACAGATCGGGTCCTGTGCAAAAAAGGAGTAACAAAATGAGATATGTTTATTTTAAATATACACTACTCAACATTTGTTATAATACTCACTGAAGGCCTTTTTTCATTAAATTGGTTTGTTGTTTTTGAACGACTCTATTCTAAACGTAGCCTAGATAATGTTTTGTCAGGCAGTTTAAGTCAGTCTCTTGGACGTTGCTGCTTTTGCAATACTGATTCTTGAATCATGTATGCCAGTAATTTGCTGTGAACATTAGCTTTTAGCTGCAGCTTGACATAGAGGTTGTATCTTACATCAGTGCCACTATATCAAATCTAGGTCCAAATCTAGGTCTCTTACAGTCCTGTCTATGTTTGTATAGACTACCCATTGCTACCACTTGCCATTTTTTATTGGTAACATTTTATGGACAGAACAATCCCTATTAAACAACCGCAACGCAGATTGTAACTAAGGAAATATTCCAAACTGTTGGAGTAGCGGAGCCCGCAGGTCAGGTGCTGACTCGTGGATTAGGATAATCCGAGCGGATAAATTATTACGACGTGCTTTGTTTCATTTTGTTTCTTATTGAAAAAACAGATTCGAACCGCTCGAATTTGGAGACATGGCCTACTGTGTGGAGGAGGAGTGAGTGAAAATGTCATGTTAACTCTGAGTGTCAAGCTTTTCTTTTTTAATGGCCTGAATGCAACAAATCATCATTTGTAGGGTATAGATTGGTGACAAAGCAAGTTATCTTTATGTATGTATGTATGTATGTATGTATGTATGTATATATTTGCCACAGCTGTTCCCCTTTTAATGAAACGTATGGTAGGCTGCGTGTCTCTCCGCCATCAGTCTATATTGTTACAATATCTGATATTGTATATCTGAACAGTATAATTCTACTGCGTAGCTTATTATTATTTATTTTTTCTATTCCTTTTATTGAACAAATTGAGTGAGACACGATACAATAGGCCCAGATCTTAGAAGAACTATACTGGACCAGCGTTTGCATTCTTTTCAGTTCCGTGGACTTGGCATTTAGCGCTGCTGAAAGCCGTCCAACAGTTGAGGACAATGGGGAATCTTGCATTCAATCTGCATGCAGTAGGCTTAGGTTATATTCTATAGGTTTAGATCTTTTGTTAAATCACTTTTAGGCTTAATCTTAAATCAGAAACAATATGGGCAAATTAGCTGTGTTTATTATGTATAGGAAGATTGTATTTTTTTTTTTTTAAGTCAATTTTAAATGTAGATTTTTGTGTGTTCTGCATAACATTTACCTTATAGGCCAGTGGGCCTAAAACAGTAGCCTACGTTCTGTGGTGTCATAATTTATATTTGATGGGTAAAACAACAAAAACAACAACAACAATAATAATAATAACAACAACAATAATATTAATAATAATAACAATAATAATAATAATAATATAGCTTAGCTAACCGTTATTATAACCGTTATTAATTTTAGTCGAGCCTGAAATGATTAGTCTATTAAGACTGGGTTAAACTCTATGGCCAATGCATTAATTAAATGAATTAAGGAAGGAACGAACGAATTAATTAATTAATTAACTGCGAAAGGGGAGAAGAGGGAAAATGCAACGAGCTTGGCATGAGCCTTTGGGCAAAAAAGGAGTCGGTCGTGGCTGGGCGACCTTTATTTAATTTTGAAGAACACTAAGGGGCCTGAACGGCATTGCTCACATTGAAATAAGACATTTGTTGTGTGTGTTGTTTTAGTCTGTAGCAATTGTTTTGATACGTTTCATGATGTGCTATTCCCAACTTCAAAAAAGAGAAAAAAGATGAATTTTCTTTATTTCTCAAGATTGTCTTTCTTTAAAAAAAAAAAAAAAAAAAAGAAAAAAAGAAAAGAAAAAAACATAAATAGAAAAACTTCTATCATGGCTAGAGGGTGAAACTGAGGCAGCCTCAGAGAGGTTTGTAGTTGTTAAAGGCAGGCCGCCCTGGCCCAGGCGGGAAACGGTGAAGCCCGCCGGTGCCCTTGGCGGAGCGGAGTTGAACGGCCAGTAGCGCACAGGGTCTGTGCGCCTCGAGTGGGATTGCTTGTGCCGGAGTGCGAGATTGTGCACATGCTTGCTAATGGGTAGAAACGGCAGCCCGGTCTGCTTTGAAATCAGCGCTTGTGCTCAATGCATCTTGCTAATTGTAGGTTATTCGTTTGAAGTGTTATTGATGATACATGTATGAGATATTTGTCTACGGTATGTTTCACTGTCTTTTGATTTTTAGAGGCCTATAGAGAGGTTTTATTTTATAATGTTTAGGAAGCCAGACAAGTCAAGAAGCCTATAGGCCTACTATCGGATGATGAGTATTCACTAGTTTTAGTTCATAACACACACACACACACACACACACACACACACACACACACACACACACACACTTCATTGTCTAAAATGTATTATCTCTATCATATGTACTCTGAACACGCATGTTGCATGCAGAGACGATATAGGTATGTCTTTTTATGATCAGACAACAAACTGAGTTTTCTTGTTTTTTTACCTTTTGATTTTCCTCAAATTTGCCTAGGTGGCCCAATCCACGCTCACATTATTGTTGAAGCAAGTCAAAAGTTTTCATTTATTTTGGTCGGTTATGACAGCTTTGAGGTTTCCCTCCTTGCTGCTGTCAGTCAAAAGTTATTGCTTACGGGAAAAGTTTGAGCACGGCCGCGACAAGACCCCAAAATGAACCTTGCGTGTTTGACGTGGATGGCGCAGCCAGCGGAAATAATAGGTTTCGGAAAAGCGTGCTCTGACACTTAAAACTACCGACTTTTATTTCCATTTATTTTCATCTCTCGTTTTCGCTCAGGAGGGTCGGCGGACGCATGCACGCACGCACGCGCACGCACGCACTCACACGCGCATGCAACTCGCTGCGCACTCACAAGCGCCTGGAAGACCGAATCAAAAACATTTTGATAAAAAGGTTCTGAGAGAAAAGCTCAGTTTTTCCTATTAGCCTGCTAAAATTCTGTCTCTGTTCAGTGGGCAAGTGAATACGATACGGCTCGTCCAAAGCGGCCCACTGACAATTATACAGGGTGTCAGAACGACTTCTAATGCATTTTCACTTCTCTGTCTTTCGCTTTTCCTTTCAACAACATTTTTTTTGCGTCCTTTTTTCGTGCCCTGTTCCAGTAGTACTACTTGACTCACAAATAGAAGACACCTGCGAGGGCCCTAGGTGGCGTGCAAGCGGGCGGGTGAATGGAATGAAATGGAACATTATTTAGCGGCATGTTGGGGTGTTGGCTGCGTTGCCTGCCTGCCTGGCGGTGGCCCGTAAACGCTGGGTGCTCCTCCTCTGGCTGCGGCGAGCGGTGAGTTTCTTGGCAGAAAAAACCTCGGTCATGACTTAGGTTGTTTGTAGCCTAGTTCTCTCGGTTCCACTCTCTCCCACCCTTTTTCGCTCTCTCTCTCTTTCTCTCCCTCCCTCCCTCCCTCCCAATCCCTCTCTCCCCCTCTCGCAACCTCTCTCTCTTTCTCTCTCCCTCTCCCTCTCTCGCTGTCTCTATTCTTCAGCATTGGCAAGAGTGAGGAGGCCTACTTACTATAGGACTGAGAAAACTGCCCTTTCAACCTTTCTGCCCTCCCCCCCCAACACACACACACACACACACACACACACACACACACACACAATGAATGTAATTGAATCCTTAGCCACTATTACCTGACTAAACAAAGGTCAGTCTCTATAAAATGCATGCTGATTATCTCATAATGAGCCACAGAGAAAGCGACAGACACCCCACCCATCACACACACACACACACACACACACTCTCTCTCCCCATCTCTCTCTCACACACACGCACACTTACCCTCACAGATTTTAAGTGACACTTTTCGGGACACGGTCCCATGCATGCTTGTCCTGGTGACTGTATCGCTGCGTTTGACGGACTGCCCGTGGCTGAGTGAAGTTTTTCCTTGGTGAGGTAATTCATCGCAAACACGAAGCCTATGTTTCTCTCTCAGCATTCCGACACACACACACTGAACACACACTGGCAGCATGTGCACAATAGGCCACGCACACACGGCTTCTTCTCCTAAGCAATATATTTTACAGGGTCCACTGAGAGCCTAGCT
>PYXC01000366.1:272500-277500 GCA_015244755.2 Tenualosa ilisha
TTCCAGCATCTATTTCATTCAATTCTGTCTCGCGCTTCTCCTCTCTTTTTTCATATTTATTGTTGATCTTTTTGTTGTTTTTTTGTTTTTGTTTCTTGTTGTTGTTACTGTTGTCTTCGTCGCCCATCTCGTTCAGCCCAGATCTCTGGTTGCTCTCGTGTGCATACGCGTGTGCATTTCTACGTGTGTTGTTGTTTGCGCGCGTGTGTGTGTGTTTGTGTGTGGTGTGTGTGTGTGTGTGTGAGACTGTGTGAGTTGTCCAGAGAGCTCCAAACCAACCTCTCTCTCTCTCTCTCTCTCTTCTCTCTCTCTCTCTCTCTCTCTCTCATTGCTGCCAATCCTGTTTTTTCCCCCCTCTCCACCTCTTTGTTGGGGTGTTTTGGCATCTCGTCGCCGCGTTACTCTCTGAACAAAACCCTCGCCTCTCCGATCGGATAGAGGCTCTTATCATTATTCCAGCATTTCGAACTCCTCTCTCACTCGATCTTGCTCGCTCGCTCGCTCGCTCGCTCGCTCACTCTCTCTCTGTCTTGTAGACCACAGACAGTACCGCTTCCCCTGTCTTCTGGAGCTGACTACTGGTCCAAATCCCATTCCCTCTTGACTGGAACCTTATGGCCGCCTTGTAGAGTTGTAGAGAGAGATTTATGTTCGACTTTGTAATCATTTTTCTTTTCTCTCTAGACGTCATTTCTCTTCATCTCTATCTAGCGTAATTAAAAAAAAAAAAAAAAAAAAAATTGGCTCGTACCTCTCTTTAGGCTATTTGATTTTTTTTTTTTTTTTGGGGGGGGGACTCATCTTTTGGGGTTTCTTCTCACTCACAGCATTTGCAGTGACGTCTTTCTCTCTCTTTCCCTTTTGCATCTCATCCCTATCATCCCTTCATCCTCTCTCTCTCTCTCTCTCTCTCTCTCTCGTGTCTCCTAGCTGGTGTGGGGAACCTTCTGCTTCCTTGGAGCCGCAGTGAAGACAGAGTCTCAGTCCACCATCTCTAGATGAGGTTTGCCTCTTGCTCAAGTTAAAAAGACAAGGTTCTAGAACCGGAAACCCGGAGCTAGACACAGAACCAGCGAGTCTAGAGCCTAGAGCTAGATCTGCATGTCTGTTAGAATCAGGAGAACCTTGGTATCACATAGAGACAGGAGAACCTAGATTCACAAAGCTCCTAGATCCAGGAGAACATACGTCTGCACGCCTGTTAGAACAAGGAGAACTAACGTCTACGCGGCTGTTAAAACAAGGAGAACCTAGATCTGCACGCTTGTTAGAACCAGGAGAACTAACGTCTACGCGGCTGTTAAAACAAGGAGAACCTAGATCTGCACGCTTGTTAGAACCAGGAGAACCTGGGTCTACGCCTTTGCTCTCTCCTCCTTTCTTCTTGGCTGTGGAATAGAATGCAAGTGCACCATGGTAACTATCTGCTGGTTTACCCATCTATAGTGTGTGTGTGTGTGTGTGTGTGTGTGTGTGTGTGTCTGTGTGTGTGCAGAGAAGAATTTTTTTCCGCTTTGTATCTTTGGCTTTTATGCATTCTCTGAAACTGTGTGTGTGTGTGTGTGTGTGTGTGTGTGTGTGTGTGTGTGTGTGCGTGCGTGCACATGCCCTCACTAAACTGTTTTAGTGATTTAACGATTTTCACACAGTATGGGAATTTATTTTACATACGTTTGTATATGTTATATATGTTTATAACATTTCATTTCAACGTTTGCGTTGAACGTTGCGTTCCACATTGAGGTGGTGTACTACATGACTGCAACATTGAGGTGGTATACTACATGTATGCAACATTGAGGTGGTGTACTACATGACTGCAACACTGAGGTGGTGTACTACATGACTGCAACATTGAGGTGGTATACTACATGTATGCAACATTGAGGTGGTGTATTACATGACTGCAACATTGAGGTGGTGTACTACATGACTGCAACATTGAGGTGGTATACTACATGTACGCAACATTGAGGTGGTGTACTACATGACTGCAACATTGAGGTGGTATACTACATGTACGCAACATTGAGGTGGTATACTACATGACTGCAACATTGAGGTGGTATACTACATGACTGCAACATTGAGGTGGTATACTACATGACTGCAACATTGAGGTGGTGTACTACATGACTGCAACATTGAGGTGGTGTACTACATGACTGCAACATTGAGGTGGTATACTACATGTACGCAATATTGAGGTGGTATACTACATGACTGCAACATTGAGGTGGTGTACTACATGTATGCAACATAGATTTTTTTTTCTCAGTAGTGTGAGTAATATAACTCTAATATGACTCTGGTCATGCTGTCTATATGTGTGTGTGTGTATGTGTGTGTGTGAGTGATTTAGGCCTATTTTAGAGTGAGTTTGTTTATGACAGTGTATGCTTACTTGTGTTTTTGTATGCGTGTGTGTGTGTGTATGTGTTCACGTGTGAGTGTGTATTATTTAGGCCTATTTTAGATGAAGCTTGTCAGGGGGCACTAGGGAGTGGAGGTCCTAGCACTGCGTTTTGCTGTGTTGGAATGGTCAAGGGTACCGATTCATGTGTGATTCTGTGTGTGTGTTCGTGTGTGTATGGATTTGATGAATGTGTGTTTTTGTGTGTGTGTGGATTTGATGAATGTGTGTGTGTTTGTGTGTTTATGGATTTGATTCTGTGTGTGTGTGTTTGTGTGTGTGTGGATTTGATTCTGTGTGTGTGTTTGTGTGTGTATGGATTTGATGAATGTGTATGTTTATGTTTTCACGTATGTGCCATGTTTGGTTTCGGTCAGTGCTTTCTTTATAAACATAAATGTGTGACATTTCATTTGGGGTGTGATGGGGTGTGATCCATGCCTCCTTGTCTGTGAGTATGTAGGGGTGGTTGTGTGTGTGTGTGTGTGTGTGCATCAATTTGTGTGAATATATTTTCACAGTACCTTACGGTGTGCACAATATCTCACCTGATGCCTAATCATATAGAATGTAGGGGCAATTATAGGCTGTGTACACACACACACACACACACACACACACACACACACACACACACACATACACACATGCATACACACATACATCCTGCACAAACACACACAAACACACACACACATACACACATGCATACACACATACATCCTGCACAAACACACACACACACACACACACACACACACAGATATACATACACACACACACACATACATACATACACATGCACACACACATATATACATACATACATACATACATACCATAAACAGTGTTCCACATAATTTGTGTGGTGGACTCCTGCTGATTTGATTACAACTTTATGTCCATTGTTTCTTCAGCAAAATAGACAGATGAATTGGCACTGATGAAAAATGATTATTAATGCAGTCAAAAGAGACTGAAACATCAGCATGCACGTGTCAGATATGGCCAACATACTTTTACTGTCTCATGACCATGTTGGGCCACCGTAGTCATGGCAGTGAGACACTGATATGCATTGTGCGTAAAAGCCCCCCTCAGTCTCTCAGTCCTTGCTACTGGGAATCTACTGCTGTTTCTCAATTTCAGCCGAGGTCAATTCACTTCAGTTCAAGTCTGTTCACTTCAATTCAATCCCTACAGTTTTGAGCGCTTGAGGAGCATTTAGCCAAGCAGTTATCCACTAGTAGTCCACCAGTCTTCCTGGTTTGCCCATGTCTGTCTGTCTGTTGGTTGGACTGAGGTATCATTAAAATTAGAGCTTCCTGGTTTGCCCATGTCTGTCTGTCTGTTGGTTGGACTGAGGTATCATTAAAATTAGAGCTATAGTTGTCCCCCTTTGGCTTTCCGGCGGCTCCTTCCATATTCAGAGGAGCTGTTCAGCCATCTGTCTCAACACAGCTGGGGGGGGGGGGGTATTCCAAGTAGGTGGCTAAGTGGCTAACCGTGAGTTAACCCGGAGGCTGTGGTGGTAAACCCTCTAATAGAAGAGCCTGGAGTCCTCATTCTCTTTTCTCACAAAGCAAGCAAGCTACTCTATTAGGAAGTTTACCACTTTCTCTAGGTTAACTAAGCCATGGTTATCACTTACCCAGCGTCTTGCAATGCCCCCTGGACTAGTATGAGTTATGGCATCCCCCGTTTGAGTGACCCTGTGTAGCTACATACAGAACTATGTAGTGATCCACCTTTTTGTCCATTCCTATTGGCTGGCCACCCACCTAGTGTTGAGGGAGCTAGCTAGCCTGATTCATGGGGAACTGATGGAAAATGAGAAATTTCCTGGTTTTGCAACACAGGCATTTTGGAGGTGCAACGGTACTGGCTGATATTAGTAGCAGTGTTAGCATAGTGGTCAAAGAACATTGCCAGGAAATTGTGGATTTGAATCCTGACTGACATCATTTTGCCCTTGAGCAAGGCACTTAACCCTAATTAGCTTTAAGGGAGACTGGCCCTGAAGTAACTGACAATTTGTAATAAAATAAAAGTCATTTAGGATAAATGTGAAAATGTAAATATTTAGTACTCTGCTGATTATTCATATGGGTTTCATATTGTTTTCCCAAAATACCTACATAGTATTGCCTTAATGTTTGAGACACACCTGGTTGTTGCAGTGGCAGCCATTTTGTACAGTGGCACCTTGGGCTTTGCAGTGATGGGGGAGGTCAGAAAATGGAGAAATCTGCTTTTAAAGTTTAGTGTTGTAGTCTAGCAATGCAAAATGTTGTTCATTACCACACATTTTTTACAACATTGTCTGCTCTTTTCTGGGGGCTTTTTGCAAGTCTCTCCCTCCATCTCTTTCGTTCTCCCTCCCCCCCTCCCTCTCTTTCTTTCTCCCTCTCTCTCTTTCTCTCTCTCTCCCGTCCCAATGGGATTAAGGGGAGAACAGCTCAGATTCAGACCCGTGGGTTCACATACCAATGGGTGTGATATGGATGTGGGAGGAATATGGTATAGATTCTGTCCCTTGCACCAACGTATTCACGATCACTGTATTTCTAATCCATCCCTCTCTTTC
>PYXC01000366.1:280000-282500 GCA_015244755.2 Tenualosa ilisha
TGTGTGTGTGTGTCTGTGTATGGTAATACTGCATAAATTACACCATGATGTAGTGCAAATTATGATCAAATTAAGTCAATAGTTATTTATGTTAAACACCCCGCATGTCAGTGTGCGTTGTAGCAGTTTGATTACATAGTATTAGTGTTAGTATTGCTTTCACTCATATTTGTTGGCTAGTTTGTTCTGGCATTTATTCTGTTCTGTTGCTTCATCCAGTCATATTGGACCAAATATGATATTGTGATGAACATAAAATATACTGTGCTAGAGGCAGTAGTATATGAATACATATTTGTCTTTAGTGATGCATCATTTAGCAGACTGTCCTATAGAAACTTTAGAATCCCTCTTCTTGAACACATCTGTAAGCTTTGGAAAATGTGTGTGTGTGTGTGTGTGTGTGTGTGTTTGAGAGAGACAGATTAAGCTTTTCACTGGTTTGTTTTAGCTGTCCGTGGCATTGCCCGATTCTGCGACCCAGCGCTCACAGGTCCTCTGGGCTTCTCTCAAATCTCTCAGGACCCAGGGCTGGCCGACTCAGTGCCTGCCTACAATATTAGCCTCCTTACTTATCAGGCAAATCCAGGGTTGTCCTGGGCCTTTTATCTCCCCCCAGACACACACACACACACACACACACACACACACACAAAGGCACACACACGGGCGCACACAGACACACACGGGCACCACCCCCCGCTTAGACTTGGCACCCCGGTGCCAATGTGCCAAACACTCAGCCTGCAGGCTACTGGGGAAGTTGTGCCAACACACACACACACACACACACACACACACACACACACAGGGACCAACTCGTATGGCGGTTGAATATATACACAGTTATATTGCAGCTCATGCGCGCGGCCAAGTGCAGACACATACATGCAGATCCACTGCTAAGCACACACCAATTTTGGAATGGTTGGAATTGCCGCAAAAAAAAAAAAAAAAAAAAAATCACAAAATAAAAATAAATAAATAAATTAATAAATAATGTAATCAAATACACAAAATGATTTTCATTTTAATACCCCATACACCCAGCCATTGATTTGCAGAATCTGATCAAATTGCTACACTCTAGCCATCACGTTCAGCATGTGATTTAACTTTATTTCATCCTCCTATGCGCGACATTTCTAAAAGAGTAGCCTACCCCCTGATAAGACATCATTTCTCAGTGGACTGGTGATTACTTCCTAATTTCGTGTCATATAAAAAAAAAACAGACGCATCGTCGGCCTACGATGTAGTGCAGTGGGAACACTCAGCCTCACTGAGTGAGTGCCAAGTCAAGTCAAGTGGGTTTTATTGTCATTTCAGCCATGTTCACTTTATCTAGTGAGACGAAAACAACGCTTCGCCATGGATTCAAGTAGTGCCACAGTAAGATAATACAAAGGACATTTGAGAGAGGCTATGAGACAGACTTTAAGACAGGCTATGGGACAGGCTATGAGAGAGACTATGAGACAGACAATAAGACAGGCTATGAGAGAGACTATGAGACAGACAATAAGACAGGCTATGAGGCTATGAGAGAGACTATGAGACAGGCATTTAGTGCACCGGCTACATTTGTGCACACATCTGCATGAATGTAACTAAAACCACTCCGGCTGCTGCCTGGCTACAAGTAACGCTAGCCTATTGGAACGATTTTTAAAACATCGACATGGATTCCTGGAACTGCTCATGGAAACAGCATTGAAACATTTAAGAGACACTGATGTGCATAGGCTACTAGGCTACTTTTACTAAAGACTTTTATTGTGAAAAGTCATGCCATTGAAAACATTGACTGCTTTCCCAATCACACACGTAGGGCCACACTACCACTACAGCCGATTCATGAAGCTTATAATTTTATATCCATATAGATAGATAGGCTCTCTCAGGGGTCAGTGACCCTTGGTACGCGTGGCACAGTTAGCATGCGGAGTTGTTCTCAGTGGCACTGACGCGGGTGTGCCACCCTTGTTTTTATATGTCAGAAAAAGCTTGACCCCTCATCTGCTGTCAAACTATCATTAGTTGTTAGTGTGTCTTCTGTAGTGTGACAGATTACATTACATTTACATTTATGCATTTAGCAGACGCTTTTGTCCAAAGCGACTTACAACTTGTCAACTATCAATTGTTCAGGGCCAGTGTCCCCTAGAGCAACTTAGGGTTAAGTGCCTTGCTCAAGGGCTACTTGTACGCTAGCCAGGTTCCTTAACCACTACGCTACCACCACCCTTAAATGTAGGCCACCTGAACCGAACCTCCAGCAGTTAAAATGTGATGTGTTTTCCCTTCAGTAAGTTCTCTGCTTGGAATAATTTTGATGGACAGAGAAACGTAGGCCTACTAAAGGGCAGGTTCCCCAATTCCTAACTGTTAGATATGAGAGAAGCACGATTAAAGCACAGTGAGAATGTTGCTAGTCACAGTTAGAATGTTGCTAGTCACAGTGAGAATGTTGCTAGTCACAGTGAGGATGTTGCTAGTC
>PYXC01000366.1:285000-287500 GCA_015244755.2 Tenualosa ilisha
GTGACAGAGAGAAATCTCTGCGCTATAAGAGAGAGAGGGGTGACTGAGAGAGGAATGGATGGAAAGAGAAGGGCAAAGAGAGAGAGATGGAGAGAGAAAGGAGAGGGAGAGAGAGGAGGGGGGTAAGAGATGGATGAAGAGAGAGAGAGGGAGAGAAAGAGAACTGGGGTATATGTGGGAGAGGGGGAGGGATGTCTGCAGCTTTTTGGCTGAAGGACTGAAGACAAGGTGCCAGCATCCACTCTCTGCCAACCTCTTCCTCTGATCCCCTCTCTCTCCCTCTCTCTTTCTCTCCCTTCTCTCTCTCTGTCTCTTTCCCTTTCGTTCCCTTCCCTCTCTCTTTCTCTCCCTCCCTTATTCTCACACCTTTTCCATCTCTCTCTCTCTCTCTCTCTCTCTCTCTCTCTCCCCCTTGGTCTTAAGTGAGGGGGGTGGGGAATGATGGCAGATGTATGTGGCCCACTCCTTCTCACCCGCTCTCAAAATAATCTCCTAGTGTTTTCGGCTCCTTAAGTATCTGTGTGTGTGTGTGTGTGTGTGTGTGTGTGTGTGAAAAACACTCATACACTTTTCGTTTAGAACTTAAGTTTGTGTGAGATACTGTATATAAGCATAGACCATAAAACCTCAGAACTTATGTTTGTAATTTGCATTTCGAGAGAAAAAATTACACACACACACACACACACACACACACACAATCTACAGAGGTCCACCTGTCCCATTCGGCAGGAGATGCAGATGAAAGGATGGAATGATCAGATGAAAAGAGAGAGAGAGAGAGACAGAGTGAGAGAGAGAGAGAGTAATGAGTAATACATTGATCTACTCTGTCTCTGCAGTATTTGCAAGTTGTATAGGATAGTTGTAGAGGGCATTCAGTTGGGTGTGTGTGTGCGTGTGTGTGCATGTGTGTGTGTGTGAGAGAGAGAGAGAGAAAATCTTGGCATTTGGTGTGTGTTCTCATGGTTGTATGTCTTTGTGAGTGCATGATTGTCAGTGTGAGAGGAAAACGTCTAGACAATTCTCATAATTCATTCCATGTACTCCATGTCAATCTTTATCCGTGTGTGTGTGTGTGTGTGTGTGTGAGTATGCAGGTGTGTGTGCCTGTGTGTGTATGTGTGTGTGTGTGTGTGTGTGTGTGTGTGAGAGAGAGAGAGTGTGTATGTGTGTGTGTGTGTGAGAGAGAGTGTGTATGTGTGTGTGTGCACATGTGTGCTTGTGGGAAATCTTTTTTTTTATGTGTGTATGTGCCATTAGGAAAGTTTTTTGTTCTGTTTTGCATAAGAAAAAAAAAACTTGTTCACGTTTGTTCACCGTGTCCTTTTGGGCACAGGCATGCGTGTGTGTGTGCTGATGTTTGTGTGTGTGTGTGTGTGTGTGTGTGGGTGTGTGGGTGTGTGTGCTGCGTGCCGTGTGTGTGTGTATGTGTGTGTGTGTGTGTCATCATCATTGTCCTTCACGCAGCCTAAGATTTACTTCTCCTTGAATCTTCTCAATTTCTTTATTTTTTTTTCTTTTTCTTTTCTTTCTTTTTTCTTTCTCTTATCTTTTCTTTCTTTTTCCTTTCTTTCTCTGGCACTTTTACAGTTCCTCTGAAGTGTGTTCCAAATAGTCGTAGAGTTATGAATAAAAGTAATTCATTTCATTTCATTTTTGTTATATTTTGTGTAAATTCACTAACAAATTTCAACGTTCAAGTTGAAACAAATGTTCCTTTTTGTCACACTTTGCCTGTCTACATCTGGGGCTGCCCACATCTTCTTGACTGTGTGAACTGAAGTAGGTTTGACTGGGATCTAACACACGCATGCACACAAACACACTTTTTGGACACCATGACAGATGGTTGTCGTGGCAACGGAGCCGTAATCTCAGCTCCGCCTACTTGTCCTCCATTGCCGCGCGTCTACTGGCCCAGAACCAGGCTGCTGCCATGGCAACCCAGTCTTCCCAGAGTCCCTTGCTTTGGGCACTGTCCAACACACTGCGCTAGGGGTAGGGGGTAGTTTTGTGGCGTTTTGGCAGTTGTCACGGAAACGGTGCCTGTCCTTGCCTTTGGATGAGTGTTTGTGTGTGTGTGTGTTTGATTGAGTGAATGAGTGTGTGTGTGTGTGTGTGTGTGTGTGTGTGTGTGTGTCTGCAATGTAAGTACTTGGGAGAATGCCTAGTAGCTGTGTGGTAGTGTGTCTGCATGTGATGTGTTGCCCAGTCTGTGTGTATAGAGTTGCCCAGTGTGTGTGCGTGTGTGTGTGTGTGTGTGTGTTACTGAGCCAGTGCCTAGTGTGTGTGTGTGTGTGTGTGTGTGTGTGTGTGTGTGTGTGTGTGTGTGTGTGTGTGTGTGTGGGCACAGAGCTGGCACACACAGGGTCCTGCCATGCCATGGCGAGTGGGCACCATCATGGCGGGCCATATTCAGCTGCAGCTGCTGCTTCACGGGGGAAGCATTTCAGCGTAGCGCACACTGGTGCCATGTGGATCACAGCCTAATGACAGC
>PYXC01000366.1:302500-305000 GCA_015244755.2 Tenualosa ilisha
TGTTATTAATAGGACATTTTCCTTTCCAATTAGATCTCCTGCAGCCACCAGCACACACACCGGTGGATGGCCGAACGATGTGGATGCAGGTAGTTATACCAGGGACGTGCACACACACACCACACGCATACACACACACACACACACATACACACACGCACACGCGCACGCACACACATACACACACACACACACACACACACACACGCACACGCGCACGCACACGCATACGCATGCACACACACACACACACACACACATACACACGCAGACACGCACACACGCACACACACGCACATACACGCACACGCATACACACACACGTGCACACGCACGCACACACACGCACACGCACGCGCACGCACACACACACACACACACACACACACAAACTAAAGTGTGTTTTTCCCATCTCCTCTTACAGTGCAGCATCATTTGGCCAGTGTTCATGAGCGGAAGATCAAACATGAGAACGACAGTGTGCAGTTTCCCTACCACGGTAAGAAACACACACACACGTACACACACACATACATCTGGAAACACAGAAACACACACACACACACTCACACACACAAAACTGGAAAAACCTGAGCATTTTATATTACAATTGCACACACACCTCTATGCACACTTTTACATGCATAGAGACACAAATCCACATCTGAACATGCAGTGGTGTGTGTGTGTGTGTGTGTGAGTGTGTGTCTGTGTGTTTGCGTTTGGATGATAATTGATGGTAATGCACAGGTGTCCCATATTCTCACCTGGCAGTGACTCAAGCATTTTGTCCATGTATTCTCTCTCTCTCACACACACTCTCTGTCTTTCTCTCTCTCTCACACACACACGCTCTTTCTCTCGCTCTCTCTCTTTCCCTCTCTCGCTTGCTCTCTCTCTCTCTCACACACACACACACACACACACTCACACAGACACAAAATCTGGACATGTAGAGATTCAGTCCCAGATGGTGTCACCATGTGTTCAAGCTCAAAGCAGCAAGGATGCACTAGACATCTGTTTATTTCTCTCTCTCTCTCTCTCTCTTTCTCTCTCTCTCTCTTTCTCTCTCTCTCTCTGTGTGTGTGTGTGTGTGTGTGTGTGTGTGTGTTTGTTGCCTTAACACATGCATTTTCACTTGTGTCTGAAACATTTCTTCCTCAGCGTCTGAAACACCCTTTGGGTGTGTTTCGGTGGATAGACAGAGAGAGAGAGAGAGAGAGAGAGAGAGAGAGCATTATTTTGACATATTTTAGAGAGAAATATTTCTCCACATTTTGGCGTTTCTGCTTCTAGTCTGATTTCACACTCCCACACATTTGTTACTTGCGCGCGCGCACACACACACACACACACACACACACACACACAGCAAATGGGATTTAATGCCTTGTGTTTTTAGGGCACCTTACACAGCCATTTTTAAGGAAAACTTTGAGAATGTTTATGTCTGTAAGTGTATGTGTGTACAGATTAGTGAGGTGTGTGTCTTCGAGTGTTTACCAATACGTAGGTGTATATGTGTGTCTGTGTGGCTCGCTTACCAACTAGTGTGTTTCAATTCTTCTCGGTGCACTGATATTGAACTCAAAATGCATTCAACATCTGCGTTGGATCTAGTGCAGGCCTGGGGTGGGGAAAAAAAAATCTATAGCAAAGTAGAATTTACACCACTAGTCTGTCTGGCCATGAGTCTTTGCAGCTTGTTACCGATTCACCAATAATCCAGGAGCCAATCACAACCCTTTATCCAGTATGGGGCAGGCTTTTGAAGAGTCACAACCAATGAAAGCATCGGCATTACTGTCTGTAGTTTAACTATGGGTATTTTCCTTTGATTCAAGTAAACAAGTGCAATCATCAAGCCATCACTTACATGAGTGATTCATTTGCTGCACATCTGAAGCAAGAGTTTAATGCGTCAGTTGACTTCAGATCTCATGCAGTGGGGGGGTTAATGTCCATGTTTACATGATCACAATAAACCGATAACTGGCAATAATCAGGAAACTGTAATAAAAATCTGTTTTCAGGTGCTTACATGCATTTAAGAAATCCGATAACCAAAACCAAACGGGTTTACGTGATTCGGTCAGTTATTAACAGATTTCTTTTTTGTTTGTTCATTTTTTTTTGTTTTGTATGTTTGTCAATGTGTCCTGCATAGGCACAGATATAAAAGAACAAAACAAACCCGATTAAGGTGTATACATGTCTTGAATAAGTCGGAATATTAATGAAAACCTTGGTGTGTTAATCAGATTTCATAAACGAATAACAGCAATAATCCGATAAAAATATGATGAATAATCAGGTTACTACAATGACCCGAGAATGACTATTTTTCTGGTGTGTATGTAGATGTGCTCAATCATTCGTTGTCACTCACAACCAATGAAGGCATTGGCATTATTGTCTGTAGTTAAACTACAAATATTTTCCTTCGATTCGAGTGAACGGCTGCAATTAAAGCCATCATTTACATGAGTGATACATT
>PYXC01000366.1:310000-407500 GCA_015244755.2 Tenualosa ilisha
GAGCTCATGCATGTGTGTCCTCATTTGTCTCTCTGTCTGCATGTTTCTCTGTCTGTCTGACTCATCTCATCTCTCTCTCTCTCTCTCAATCTTCCTCTGTGTGTATGTGTGTGTGTGTGTGTGTGTGTGTGTGTGTGTGTGTGTGCATGTGTGTGTGCGTGTGTGTGTGTTGTGTATGTATATATGTGTGCATGTATGTGAATGTGTCTGTGTGTGTGTGTGTATGTGCGTGTGTGTGTGTGCAGCCCAACAGCAGTGGTCAGTCTAAACCTCCAGGCCCTTACCTGCTCCCCCCGCCTCCACCCCCCTCATTGGCACGTCCTGTGCCCCTCCCCCTTTCTGACTCTAAGGTGGGCTCTTCTGCCACCCACCAGAACGACGCCAACGGCCCGCTCACTCCCTGTAAGTCACTCAAGGGATGGATGGATGGATGGATGGATGGATAGATAGATAGATAGATAGATCAGGGCTGTGAAATTAATCAAACCTGAATCATTCCTAACAATCTCAAAAATAACAGAATCAGCAAAACTTATTTTGTCGCTTGTCATTTTGCAAGTAGACCTAGAAAATCAAGATTTCAAAATTGATCAAAGTAATTGTGATTATAATTTTTCTCCATAATTGAACATCCCCAGAATGGATGGAGAGATACTGTAAATGGATGGATGGATGGACAGATACTGTAAATGGATGGATGGATGGACAGATGCTGCAGCTCACTCTGAATGAATGAATGAATGAATGGGTGGTGTGAGTGACATAGACAATGGATGAATGGATGGACAGATGGATGGATGGATGGATGGATAAGTATATGGGTGGAGTGAGTGATGGAGTGACAGATAATAGATGAATGAATGAATGAATAAATTAATGAGTGTATGGGTGGAGTGAGTGGCATAGAGAATGGATGGACGGATGAATTGATGGATGGATGAAAAGATGGATGTCATGTAATCTTCTGCTGAGCGAGCTGACTCTGAAACAAGTCCATCCCGATCAACCCTACTGCCTCCATCAGCACTGGGCTCATTAGTAGTAGTCTGGGTTCAGTCTGACATCATTTCCTGTTCCGATCAGGGAAGGATATGTTCCAGGAGTTGGCTAGCTCTTTGGGTCCTGTCATTTGTTTCAGTCGGTGATGTCATTTCCTGTTTTGCTCAGCATGTTGCTATCCCTGTCACACTCATTCATGCTTATACCTTTCCATTACTCTGTCACCTGGACTCCATATCACACACACACACACACACACACACATAATAAAGAGTGACAATAAAGACAGATAAAGAGTTATGTTACAGTAGCCTATACAGTGAGATCTTGTTTGGAGATTCAATGTTAGACATCCCACAAAACTAACAGAATTAGAGTATTTTTAAATGCCTCTCTCTCTCTCTCTGTGTGTGTGTGTGTGTGTGTGTGTGTGTGTGTGTGTGTGTGTGCGTTTTCTCTGTGTGTGTGTGTGTGCGTTTCTGTGTGTGTGTGTGTGTGTGTGTGTGCGTTTCTCTGTGTGTGTGTGTGTGTGTGTGTGTGTGTGTGTGAGTAGCATACTCCCCGTCAGGCACCACAACTCCCAGCCGGATTGTCAGCATCGGAGCACGGGACCTTCTGAGCATCTCACAACAACCACAGGTACCACAGGTGGGAGAAAACACACCTCTGGAGACTGGGCACAACTCCACTCTCAGCTCTACACATATTACACACAATTACACACAAACTCCACTCTCAGCTCTACACATATTACACACAATTCCACACAAACTCCACTCTCAGCTCTCCACACAAACTCCACTCTCAGCTCTACACATATTACCACAATTCCACACAACTCCACTCTCAGCTCTACACATATTACACACAATTCCACACAAACTCCACTCTCAGCTCTATACATATTAACACACAATTCCACACAAACCTCCCACTCTCTCAGCTCTACACATATTACACACAATTCCACACAAACTCCACTCTCAGCTCTACACATATTACACACAATTCCACACAAACTCCACTCTCAGCTCTACACATATTACAACCACACAATTCTCACACAAAACCTCCCACTCCTTCAGCTCTATACATATTACACACAATTCCACACAAACTCCACTCTCAGCTCTACACATATTACACACCAATTCCACACACACAAACTCCACTCTCAGCTCTACACATATTACACACAATTCCACACAAACTCCACTCTCAGCTCTACACATATTACACACAATTCCACACAAACTCCACTCTCAGCTCTACTCATATTCTTGCGATTGGGCACAACTCTACTCTCAGCTCCACACATATTCTACACAATTCCACACAAACTACAAAACTTCATAACTCTGTGAATGCCCCACCCACCACCAAGAATCAATCCCAGCAGAATAATGCCTTCTTTATTTGTCATTTTCTGTAGGATTTATAGGGCATTATACTCAATTTATGGGGCATTATGACTTAATTTATGGGGCATTATGACTCAATTTATGGTGCATTATGACTTTGTTTATTTAACCCTAAACATATTTTCATTGTTTTTGTGTCCATAATGACAGTACCTAAAGACATTTGACGACATGGCCCTGGAGTGACGAATGCCATTTAATAAGTATGTAAAAGATGCAATTATAGCCTAAATAAACCATAAGTATTTACACCTCTATGTGCATGGCCATGTACTACCCTCCATAAGCACATAGATGGGGCACTGAGACAGATCTGAGCCCTCTGCTGGGCAGGGACATCCATAAGCACATAGATGGGGCACTGAGACAGATCTGAGCCCTCTGCTGGGCAGGGACATCCATAAGCACATAGATGGGGCACTGAGACAGATCTGAGCCCTCTGCTGGGCAGGGACATCCATAAGCACATAGATGGGGCACTGAGACAGATCTGAGCCCTCTGCTGGGCAGGACATCCATAAGCACATAGATGGGGCACTGAGACAGATCTGAGCCCTCTGCTGGGCAGAGACATCCATAAGCACATAGATGGGGCACTGAGACAGACCCCAGGGGGGGTCACAAGACCATCACCAGAATGGAGAGGAACCAGGATAGATGGGGCAATAGCAATACATGTGGGCAATAGGCAATAAACAGGGGCAACAATAATTGATGGGGCAATAATAATGAACTGGGGCAATAAATAGGGGTGAAGGTAATGGCTAGGGGCAATAATCATGGGATTGGGGTATAATTATTAAAATAGTGAAGGATGATTCAGATTTTTCATTTTTCAGAGACTAGGAGGGAGGGAGCAAAGAACAAGTACAAAGAGAAAACTGTAATTTCCTTTTGGAATCAAATCTATCTATCTATCTATCTATCTATCTATCTATCTATCTATCTATCTATCTATCTGTCTATCTATCTGTCTATCTATCTATCTATCTATCTATCTATCTATCTATCTATCTATCTATCTATCTATCTATCTATCTATCTATCTATCTATCTATCTATCTATCTATCTATCTATCTATCTATCTATTTATCTATCTATCTATGTATCTATCTATCTATCTATCTGTCTATCTATCTATCTATCTATCTATCTATCTATCTATCTATCTATCTATCTATCTATCAATCTATCAATCTATCTATCTATCTAAGAGAGTTTGAGTGAGAGAAAAAACAGAGAAAGATAGAGAGTTTAGAGTGAAAGGAGGAGAGAGAGGGATAGAGAGTTTAGAGTGAAAGGAGGAGAGAGAGGGATAGAGAGTTTAGAGTGAAAGGGGAGAGAGGGATAGAGAGTTTAGAGTGAAAGGGGAGAGAGAGGGATAGAGAGTTTAGAGTGAAAGGAGGAGAGAGAGGGATAGAGAGTTTGGAGTGAAAGGAGGAGAGAGAGGGATAGAGAGTTTGGAGTGAAAGGAGGAGAGAGAGGGATAGAGAGTTTGGAGGAGCTAGAGAGAGGGATAGAGTAAAGGGAGGGAGGGCAGGGAGAAAGTTAAAGTTAGGGAAGGAGAGAAAGAGAAAGGGAGGGAGGGCAGGGAGAAAGTTAAAGTTAGGGAAGGAGAGAAAGAGAAAGGGTAAAAAGGAGAAAAAAAAAGCAGTAGTTTTAGAGAGGGATTGGAAGCAGAGGGCAGTGCAAGCGAGGGAGGAGGAGTAGAGTGATAGAGTGATAGAGAGTTTGAGAGGAGAGAGAAAGAGAGAGGAGTGCAGTGCGAGCAAAGGGTGCAAGAGAGCGAGGCGAGGCGAGGCGAGGCGTCTGGGCCAAGGGCCCTCAGTCACGTCCCAACTGTCTGGTTGCTCGCGGCAACCAGACATGATGTAATAATAGCAGTAGAACACGAGGGGGACGCCAGAGGAGTGCACTCAGCACTGCCAAGAAACAGAGAGAGAGAGAGAGAGAGAGAGAGAGAGAGAGAGAAAGAGAGAGAGAGAGGGAGTGAAAAAGAATGTGGGAGATGAGTGTGAGAGAGGGGGAATGAAAGAAAAAGAGAGAGCGAGAGTGAGAGGGGGAATGAAAGAGAGAGCGAGAGATAGAAGGACAGTGTGTGTATGAGAAGGAGGAAAAGTGAGAGAGCAATGAAAGGGCCAGTGAAAGGCAAGGACAAGAGGGAAGGGGAGGGGAGGGGTGAGTGAGTGTAGGATGGAGAGAGGGATCGGGAGGGGAGGGGAGGGGTGAGTGAGTGTAGCGAAAGTTGAGTGCTGGCAGTGGTTCAGGTCCCAATCTAGACTGGAGGCCAAACACTGTGCTTTTCACCGGATGGCAGCAATGTGCAAACACAAAACATATTTTCAAATACGCACACACTAACACACACACACACACTGACACACACACATATGCGTGCATACACACACACTTTGAAGTACACACACTCGTCTGTACTATGTATTTGCTCCAGGTTCCACTACACCTTGCAGTCTAAATCATTATTGTATTAATATTATATTTACTTATAATTTGCAATCTGTCTGTGGACTCACCCTTCCATGTTTGAGTTGGCATGGATTACCATGGATTACGCACACACACACACACACACACACACACACACACACACAACACACACACACAAAATGGGACGATACACTAGAAATTGTTGTGCATTTGAGTGTACGGGTCTGTAGCTTGCAGATTGCAGTTGCATAAAGCATGTCAGTGCTTCTATTCCAGACCCTAAACTGTTACTTTTTTCTGTCTATGGCAGGGTCTGAGTCTGAAATGACCCCTAAAAAATAACACACACGCACACACACACACACATATACACATTCAAGGGCCTCTGTCCTTTGTAAAGGCAGGTTGAGTTGATACGCCATTGGCCTCCTGAGGACCGCATTGAATACAAGGTGCAGCACTGCCCTCTAGTGGTCATGTACAGCAGTGCGAGGGAGGAGAGAATACTGGACCTGACAGACAGACAGGCAGGCAGGCAGACACACAGACAGACAGGCAGACAGACAGGTAGACAGGGAGGCAGACAGACAGACAGGCTGGCAGACGGACAGGCAGACAGACAGACAGACAGGCAGGCAGACAGACAGGCAGTCAATGGGAAGGAAATAATTGGAAGAAAAAAACTGCTATGGAAGGAACAATACATTGCCTATAAGGAATTATGACCCTCTGTCTCTCCATCTCTCTCTCTCTCTCTGTCTGTCTCTCTCTCCAGTCCTGGTTCCTCTGACAGCTCTTGATAACTGGACCCTTCAGACAGCAGCAGCATCCATCCCCCTCTTCTCCTCCTCTCTCTTTATAGCTGACAGATGCTACAGATCTCTACAGTATCTACACAATATTCACTACCCAGCACGGCCTCAGTAGAACCCAGCCCCCGCCAACGCAGGACACCAGAGAACAGGACCTTCACTCCGGAACCTTCTCACCACCAACCCACCCATAAGCCACCGTGGAACTCCACTCATCCTGGAACATCATCATCACCATCATCATCTCCGTTGCTCTCGTCACTGCTACGGACTCCAAAACCTCGAATAAACTGGGATCATCAATATCACTATCATAACCGTCAGCATTGTCTTCAGTATTATACAATATCATTTGTTTCTCTATCACAATCATCACCACTACCATTGTCTTCATCACTATGACCACCATTAATATCATAATCATCACCTTCATCACCGGTAGTCTTCATCACCACCACCGTCGTGATCATCTTCTTCAGCGCTCTTGGAGAGAAATGGCTCTGGTCAAACCTGAGTCGCTCCACGGACACGGGCATCAGGAGCAGACAGAACACTATTGGTGGCCATGTGACCAAGTCATGTGACCACCCTGTCAAGCAGGAAGCAAGAAGCAAGGGAAAGAGAAGAATGAGAAGGCTTCGAAAGGCCTTCTTTAAAAAAAAAGGAAAGAAAATAGTCAAAAAAAAAAAATCCTCCTTAAAAAAAAAAAAAAAAATAAGACAAGCTGACAAAAACGGCCCTTTCCTCTTTTTATTATTATTGTTACTATTATTGTTGTCGTGTTTTATATATCTGTTTTGACTTGTCATATTGTAGCCATGATGATCTTAGGCAATAGGACTCCTCTCTGCCCAAACTCTCCCACACACAAGTGAGACTCACTGTAGATACAGAACCAGTCCATCAGGCTCCTAGGCCAACCCACCAGTCAGAGCCAGGCCTCCTTATTGGTCGAGCCTAGATTCCACTGCCATGTGATTTGTTAAGCTCCCATGACACTCTCAACTGCACTCCCTAATTGGTAACTCGTCACCAGTCACTCCTTGCGCACCTGTTGGTCAATGTTTACTAAGCAGTGTGTTTCCCAAACCATACTTGCACCTGTGTTGTTTGCGCCAGCGTTGGTTGCAATGCAAATTCCCAAACTGCCAACCAACTCAGTTGCTCATGGGTTAGCAACTAGGCTTTTGGGAAATGGATGCCTGGTCTGAATTTCCTGCCTTGTTTTGGATTCTGAATTTTGAATTTGGACTGTGAATTTCATTTGAAAAATTGAACATATATATATATATATAACTCTACAAGTTTATACTTCATTTCCACAGGCATTTTAAGTCGTTGAACAGCTTTTTTGATCACAGTCTAGCCTGTCAGTCAACACTAAAGAAACGTAACTGTAACACTATAAAAACCATGTGCAATCTGATGCCTTCTGCTCCCTGCTTTTGTAACTGACAAACAAGCAAACAGCAACACCAAACAACGACAAAAAATGCATCTGAGGAAGCATCAAGAGGAAGGAGTGACTGAGAAAGAGAACTAACAAGGGAGATAAATGCTCTGGTGTTTCTAGGTAACAGCTTATTATGGGATAGATGCAGTGCTCTGGTCTGACAAGGATGCGAATGGGACACACACATAGACATAAACTCACTCATGCTTTCTCTCTCTCTCACGCAAACTCATGCTTTCTCTCTCTCTCCCTCTCTCTCTCTCACACACACACACTCATTAACTCACAAAGGCACACACTGTCTCTCTCTCTTATACACACGCACACACACACACACACACACACACACACACACACACACACAAAAATCATACTAGTTCCACAGTCATTTGTTTGTTTATCCCATACTGGTTCTCACAGTGTTAGATGATGAGGTGGCAATTGAACACACACACACACACACACACTCAAACACACATTCACGCACACACACACACACACACACACACACTCAAATACACATTCACGCACACACACACACACACACACACACACACACACACACAGACTCACACACACACACTCAAATACACATTCACGCACACACACACACACACACACACCATGTTAGCCATGTTAGAACAGAAGTATGTCAGTCCCATTGGATGTAGAGGGCCAAGGAGAGGATGTGAAGGTGTTTACTGTTTGTATTGAATCTCTCTTTGTCTCTCTCTCTTTCTCTCTCTCTCTCTCATCTCTCTGTCCCTGTAGTTTTTGTAATGACTGTCCAAGTGTTATTGATGAGGAACGAACAAGCAGCAGGGTGCTGAGCTGTGTGCAATGCAGCCCGACGCTCACTCAGGGAGCCGACTCTGGGAAGTCAAACCGGGTCTGCCTTCAAGTTCTGCACAGACGCTAAAAAGGCCCTCAGATTAAGGCCCTCATCTGGTTCTAATAGAGCCCTCAGATTTAGGTTCTCATCTGGTTCTAATAGAGCCCTCAGATTATTGTTCTAATATGGTCCTCAGATTGAGGTTCTCATCTGGTTGTAATATGGCTCTCAGATTAATGTTGTAATATGGCCCTCAGATTGAGATTCTCATCTGGCTCTAAAATGATAGAATCTAGGTTGATCTGGCTGTAATCCGGCTCTGATCAGGCCCCATTTTTGCTCTGATGTAGTTTGCCCTCCCAGAGTCGGAAATTCCTGTGGGCAGACTGGGTGTCCATGTGAGGAATTGTAAGAAACATTTTATTTTTTAAATCTGCTTTTTTTTTTGTTGTTGTTTTCTTAATCTTGCGAACAGTCCTTTAGCTCCAGGACTTTAAACTAAATGGAATGAGGGTTTGACCCCAGTCTTTGTATGTTTAGAGGAAAGAAACAAAACAAACAATGATTTGTTCATATTTGCTCCCTTTTTTCCCCTACACACACACACACTTGTTTTGAGTCTCTGTGTGTCATCAGCATTGCAGTTGTCCTGTTTCAAAAGGCATGTAGAATTTGTACTAGCTGAATTTTGTATGTGTGAGTGTGAGTGAGTGTGTGTTTGTTTGTGTGTGTGTATGTGATGGCTTAAGGAACCTATGCAGCACTAGGGGCAAGGGTGGGGTTGGTGGGGTTGGTGGGGGTGGAGTGGGGGGACAAACGCTGTTGGGAGTATTTGGGAGAGGGGTGGGGTGGGTGGGGTGAGGGAGGGGTGGTCAGCAGGGGTGCCGCTAAAAATTTTGGGCCCTATGACAGAAAATCATTTTGGGGCCCCCCAAACATTGATTATGATACTGAAATGTTCTCTGGGTCCTCCTGTCAGTGCCAGGCCCTTAGAATCATTCCACGCAGCTGCGGTGGCGCCCCTGGTGGTCAGATATGGAGAAGCCCAAAGTCAGAAAGCAAAAGTCCTTTTATTTGTTTCTACCAGTGCACTTCAGATCACGGTGTGTTGAAATGATGTTTCCTACACTACGTACAACCACAATCTGATAAGGTAAAAAAAAAATGGACGCTAGACAAAGATGCTGATTACTATTCAAATCCAGCTACTCGTAATGATTACACAATACCGCTGAAATGTGCCCTTGCTTGTTAAATTTAACCACCCATAACATGGTGGAACACAATATCGCTAGGTATGTGGACACTAGTAAGTATGTCGCTAGTCATTCTAAAAGACTTTTACTTTCTGAGGCTTGGGTTTTCCCCACTTTTCTGTAGGGTTGGAGGGCTTATCAGGCTTGGCCTGGGATGGTAAATGTGACCCCTACCAGTTAGCATAGGATGATTCTAGGCCGGTCCAAGCTGGACGAGGCCCGGAGGCGCTCTGCTCCCTTGTCTGGGGGGTTAGCCATTAGCGGCTAAACAGAGCTCTGACTGGGGTTTAAACATAGTGGCTTAACTGCTTGATTGAGCTGAACTGATGAGTTGAGTGAGTTCAAAGTCCCCCATTAATAAATGTTACCGTGATGAAAAAGAGTGAGTGCTTGTCCCTCTATGCATCTTTAACACACCTGGACATATTTGTTTGCTGTCTCGTGATCCTTATAATACTGACTCTTTTTCCCTGCCTCATGCACATCTCAAAATCATCCCTTAAGTCAATCTAAATTTTAAGGTTTTGGGGCCAGATTTTGGCAAGACTGTTTTATTAGGTTGATACTGTGATTATCATAACACAATCAGCAAATAGCTGATAGCAGCAGATAGCATTATCATATGGGTCAGTTAATTAAGCATTAAAGTAACAATGTAACAATCTACCTTTTAAATGTCCCTCATCAAAGTACCACTTCTGCAGAGGTTACTAGAGGTCATTCGATGGGCAAGATCCTGACTATTTAAGCTGGGCTCAACAACGAGGCTAACACTATCAGACATCTGACGGTTGGCCCAGTGTGTGCACATCGGACTGTTAATTTAAAACATGTTGAACAGCCAACAGCAGGGGCAAGTTGGCATGGTGGTCAGTTCTCTGATTGAATTATGAAGAATAATGAACATGCCCCCGCCGGTTCAGTAGTTTCTAAAATGAATACGTGTGATATGTGTGATGCAGCTATGTGTGCAGCAATACGTGTGATATGTGTGATGCAGCTATGTGTGCAGCAATACGTGTGATATGTGTGACGCAGCTGGTGCTGTTTGCTACATCTTCCTCCTCCTCCCTCCAACCCTAGTTGCGTCAGGAAGTAGGAGGACAGCATTGCTCTCCTTGAACACACTTCTTACTTTGCACTCGACGCTGGGCTGGTTCGACTTGGCTGGCTAGTTAGGACCTCTTTTCACTGGGCAAAAGCCCATGTTGTAAGTGACGTCACAGGCGTTTATCCAACGAAAAAGACATTATCCCCCAGGATGCATTGCTCTCTTAAGTCTTACAGCCCGCTAGCCAGCCAAGTCGAACAAGGCCATTCACACCTTCTGCTCTTATATGAGTTGCAGTCTATGCAGACATGGATGTTCAGTGATTTTAAAGTCAATTTGGCAAAACATGCAGTTTTGGTCAATGCAAGCTGAACAGCCTTCTTTTAAAAGCACCCAAGCCAAGTTTGGGAGTAAAATGCACTCCTCGATTTTCTCATGTTTTCGACCTTGCTGTGGTGTCCATGTGTTCCCCACATACAGAGGGAGAGTAGACAAGTATCCACGTGAGGCTTAGCATCACCTCCCTCCATCCCTCACCTTTGTTGGTTGGGTGTAATGCATTCAGTCAACAAACACACAAGTCAAGGAAATATCAATTCCTTCTGCTTTAATGCAAGCATTGACAAACATAAAAAAAGAGAAAGCCATAGGCTAGGCAGTGCAGACATATATGTTTATATATAATTTAAAATAATATTTATTTACAAAATAATAACAACAAAAACAAAACAAACAAACAAACAAAAAAAATCAGTCAAACTCTTGGTGCTAGATGCATGAGGCCTTGGGATTTCTGTCGCCGGGGACGAGGCATGGGAATTGGGGCGCTTACGGTACCACTTTGGTCAAACGAACCCAACCCACCGCCTGCTGGGTAGGTCTGAGAACACACACACACACACACACACACACACACACACACACACACACACACACAACCTCAAACAAACAGCAGCGGAGTGTCACACACAGGGGTGTGTTGCAGTGACAGCTACATGGGTAAGGTTCATAGTACAGATGGGAAAGAAGTAAGATCTCATCACAAAGAGGAACCTGCAGCCACAGGGCTCTTTAATAAGGGTGTTCACCACTTCATCTGCATTTACTCATCCGTAAGTCATGAACCTGGCTGAGTTAACCTAGAGAAAGCAGTGAACCTGCCAGCAGAGGAGCCTGTTGGCTTCGTTTAGTTAAGAGAAATGACTTATGACACTTTTATTATCAGGTGTCCCACCCCTACCACTGGGTTAACTTGCCCAAGCCAGCCAATTAACCACCTTCTAAGAATAACCCCCCCCCCGGCCCCAACCCCCACCCAGGACATACAATCACCCAGATGCACCCACTCTGGGGAGGTTTCTGTCCAATCAGAGCCCATGTTTCCTGATGTTGTCACAATGCTATACCGTCACAATAATCTCACCACTCTAGCGTACACTCCCGATGTGTATAGTTTGTACTGGAAACTATCAAACACATAAAAAACAACTGGCCAAAAATCTCTGTCCAGATATAATGATTCCTCCCTTCGTAACTCTGTGCCCTTCTTTAACTGGGCAGCTTTTTTTCACAAAAAAAAACAAACAAACAAAAAAAACAAAAAACAAAAACTGCATCCTCTGAACTAGGGTGATTCGGGACGGAACATTACCTAA
Source organism: Tenualosa ilisha (assembly GCA_015244755.2). Taxonomy (NCBI): domain Eukaryota; kingdom Metazoa; phylum Chordata; class Actinopteri; order Clupeiformes; family Clupeidae; genus Tenualosa; species Tenualosa ilisha. Next base: position 321,929 of record PYXC01000366.1, read on the forward strand.
CCACAAATGGCCCATTGACACCCTCTCTCTTCTCTCCCTACCTTGACCTGCGGCTCCCTTGACCTTGTGGCTCTAACGACAATCTCACACTGCTCCTCCATACTGTACTCTCTAACACACGTGCTTGACCTCATGGTTTAGTCTGAAGACTGGCTTGTCACCATTCCTGGTGAGGTATTCAAGCGATAGACAGTAACGCTGACCCTAGCCCTGTTGAACAAGCCTGCCGAGTGCTGTCAGTAGGAAGGAGAATGAGAGAATTTGGAACAACGCAGATCAACTAGTGAGCCCCTGGCGACGGTTACTGAATAACACCGCAGCCAATGAGAGCCCACGATACCATTCAGTTAGCGTAAGCTACGTGTTCGCTATTCCACCTATGCTGTACAACATTCTCTCTTTCTCCTCTCTTCTGAAAGGACTCGGCAAGCTCGTATAGCAGGGCTATGACTGGAATAGGTCTGAACCACCACTTTAAGGAGAGTCACAACCCAGCCATCACTACAGTATGAATTCTAAAGTGACCAAAGCCAATAAAAGAGGCTGTGAAATTAAAATTGGACCTTTTCCTAAAAACTGGGGGCCAGTCAATGTCATCGCCCCTGCCCGTGACATTTGCAGGTCTGACCCTTCTGAGTCCCTTCTGCTTTACTCCACAGCGCCTCCTCTGGTGAATAGTGGGCCCCTTTGCATCCTGCCAACTAGAACCACTAGACTACAGCTACCATTGGGCCAGGGTCAGATCAAAACCCGATTAGGGCCGGATCAGAGCTAGACATCTGTCAGATCACTGTGCTGTTGCCTAGGTGAGGTAACATGAGGTATTCTAAGAGGTAAAAGTGTAGTGTTATATATATAATCACCTATACAATGCCCCAAACAGCAGATGGTGCTTCTCGCTTGCCAGAGGACAGGCTCACTGTGTCTCCCTGCTAGTGGGTGGAAGTGCATGTGTGGGTGTCAATCCCAATAAAAGAAAACAACAAAACAAAACAAAACAAAACGAACAAATTGTACTGCCTTTCCTGTCAAACCAAACACAAACGCAAACACACACACACACACGCTCTCTCTTAAGCTGTTCGTCACCAACCCCCCAGACAAATCCAACCATGCATGTGTATTGTTCCCCCTCTCCTCTCCATAAAGCTCCCCTCAGTGAGAGACATCCCCCCTCCCCCTGGTTTACAGAGCAAAGCTGAGGATTCTGGGAAATGCAAAAGATTCTATGTGGATTAGAGTTGCTTGAGTCAGGGGTCAAAGTTCATCTACTGATTTTAGCTTCTTTAGGGCAGTATAAGATGTTGAAAGCATTCTTCATTCTTTAATCCTATACTTGTATACTTAAATAATTTCTTAAAAATTATATGAAAATCTACACACCCTCTTTTAGTTATCCTGACACTCACCAACGGCCACACACACATACACTTTTTTTAATTAGTGATGAAGCCTTGTTGATATTTGCAGTAAATTGTTCCTGCCTTTCCCCTAAAATGAACATGCGCTCACAACCTCATACACACACACACACACACACACACACACACACACACACACACACACACACACACACACACACACACACACACGAGTGTGTTCAGAAAAATTAATTTCAATTAAAGCTATTGAAAAGATCTGTTTTCAGTACACCAGTATTCCGCTTCGTAGTGTGCAGAACAGTGTGTGTGTGTGTGTGTGTGTGTGTTTGTTTTACTTCACATGAGAGAGTTTGTCTAGATGTGTGTAAGAGAGTGCCTACACATTGTGTGTGCGCGTGCGCGTGTGTGTGTGTGTGTGTGTGTATGTGTGTACAGGTCATCTCGGTTGGGCTGTTTGTTAGAGGATGAACGGACCATGTGCGCGCGCGCACGCACGCACACACACACACACACACACACATACACGCTCGTTCACTCTCTCTTGCTCACTCACACTCACACTCCACTAGATGGGTTTGCGTTTGTGTCTCAGTCGTCGTCGAAGTTCTGGTTGAGCAGGAAGTTCGCGGCCAAGTTCTCGTTCTTCTCACAGGCAAAGTAGGCCTGCACCACCAAAGCCTCAGGAAAGCCCAACGCTTTTAACTATGTAGAGAAAGAGAGAGTGAGTGAGCGAGTGAGTGAGAGTACTATGCTTTTTCAGAGCATGTTTCTTTAAGGATGTCATTTCACACATTTCTGTTGTGGTTTTGCCCATTAATCTATGGTGGTGTTTTTTTATTTATTTTTTCCTCCCCTTTGGCACATGGCTCAATTTCTTGTGTGTGTATGTGTACTGCTATTACCACAATGTGTGTGTGTGTGTGTGTGTGTGTGTGTGTGTGTGTGTGTGTGTGTGTGCGTGCACGCATCTGATGTGTGTCTACATGCTCCATCCTCTTACCCTCTCGATAGCCTCCTTCTCTTGGGCCGTGACCTGGATGTAGTTTCCGGAGGCAAGGTCGTCCACCATGGCCCCGAGGTCACCGGGCTCTGACGGGTCGGCCGTGTCTGGACCTTCCCCCAAATCTCCCAGCTCCCCTTGCGGCTCGTTTAGCATCTGGATAAACTGCTCCTGATGCTGACTGATTTGCTGTAGGCGAAAGAAGAGGGGGTTAGTGTGGTGTGTGTGTGTGTGTGTGTGTGTGTGTTAGCTGGATAAACTGCTCCTGGTGCTGACTGATTTGCTGTAGGCGAAAGAAGAGGGGGTTAGTGTGTGTGTGTGTGTGTGTGTGTGTGTGTGTGTGTGTGTTAGCTGGATAAACTGCTCCTGGTGCTGACTGATTTGCTGTAGGGGAGAGAGCAGAAGATTAGTCTGTGTGTGTGTGTGTGTGTGTGTGTGTGTGTTGCAGTAGCTGTAGCTTTACTTCACTAACTGTATGGTGTGTTTGTGTGTGTGTTTGCTACCTGCAGAAGCTGTGGGTTGTCCTGTCCCAGCTGCTGTAGGAGGGCGGGCAGCAGAGACGGGTTCTGCTGGATCACCTGCCGCATGCTCTGGAACTGAGCCTGAGAACGCAAGAACTCTAGAGGGTTCTCACCTGGAGAGAGGGGGAGAGAGGGGGAGGGAGGGAGAGAGAGAGAGGGGTTCATCATCACACATTATACTGAATAAGTCATCATGGTGTCACTGACAACAGTGCATCCTACATGTTAGACCTACATGTATGTCTGACATTCAGAAGTAATAAAAGAGAACAACTGCTCATCCACCCCTCCCTGGCTTTACCCAGCAATTCCCTGTCCCTGTGGTGTGTGTGTCTGTGTGTGTGTGTGCGTGTGCGTGCACCTACCCTCTGATGACTGCGTGTCTGAGGAAAGGTTTGCTGCTGGTGGACTGGTCTCTTGCACTGGGACTGTAGTGGGGATTCCCTGCACAAAGACACAACAAACCACGACTTAAAACATCATGCACACACACACACATGCACATGTATGTGTGTATGTGTGTGTGTGTGTGTGTGTGTATGTGTGTATGTGTGTATGTGTGTGTGTGTTTCCACCCATGAGTCCCTTTGTTCTGTTCCCTCTTTTTCATTTTTTTTCTTAAGGCGTGTGAAGCAGAATGCCTGCGTGAAAAAGATGCTCACGTTTGTGTGTGTGTGTGTGTGTGTGTGTGTGTGTGTGTGTGAGAGGGAGTCCACTCATGGTGAAGAGTGTGTGTGTGTTTTCACGGTTAAGAGTGTATGTGTTCTCACGGTGAAGGTTGTGTGTTCAGAGTGTGAGTGTGTTCTCACGGTGAGTAGGTACTCGACGGCGCGGTCTGGGTTGTTGAAGCTGGCTCTCAGTGCTGCCTCCACACGGTCTCTCTCATAGCCCATAGACATGATCTCCGTCACCATCGCCTCATATGCCGGGCCCATCACTGACATAGACACACACACACACACACACACAATTAAATGCATGCAAGCAAAACAGACACAAACATACACCTGAATGCACATCGGCATTCATGCATTCTCTCTTTCACACGCGCGCGTGCGCACACACGTGCACACACACACACACACACACACACACACACACACACACACACACACACACACACACACACACACACTGCAGTCTTAAACACCCATAACCCCTCACCCCACCAGACAGGCAGTCTTAATAGGCTACTCACCCAGTGCTGATGATGCCATATCACCAAAGACTTCTGTTGGTGGAGCTGAACCACTGCGCCAGAGAGAGAGAGAGAGAGAGAGAGAGAGAGAGAGAGAGAGAGAGAGAGAGAGAGATGTATGAGGACACATCACATTATTTCATTGCTTTGTATTGTGCTCTGATTCTTCTGATCGAAATATAACTATGTTTGTTTATGTGGTAATTCCACATGGCAAAACAAATTACTGGTTGGGGAAAAAAAAATAATGAATAAATCAGAAAGATCAAATACTGACTGGGGAGCTACAGTTCTGGCTAAATATTCCTTGCCAGATAAAGTGTCTGTCTGCCTAATTATCTGTCTGTCTAATTATCTGTCTGTCTGTCTGAGACACCAAATCACAGGTGTCAAACATAAGGCCAATATGCTTCATATTCAAAATATCCTGCACATCAATTTAATCAGTCAATTTAATCAATAATCAATTTAATCAATCATAATTTTGCGCCGTGTGACATACTCACCCCCCCCCTCCAAAAAAAAAACATACATACTACAGTATGTGTGATGAAATGTTAAATACTTGTGCAAACGTGCTAACATTATCTGAATGGGGCATAGTAAAATTATACTGAAAATGAGCTCCTGTGGGTTTGGGAGAATGGTTTAGAGACGTACACCTGGTACAGCTGGTGAGCACCTGTTACAGTTGCACTTACTCTTGTGAGACTGGTGGGGTGGTCAGTTGCTGCTGCTGAGTGGGGGGGCACTCCTCGTTGGGAGGGATGGGGATGGCGGCGTGGACCGGCCGTGGAGGGGGTGGGCTCGCCGCTGGACTGGCCGCGGCTGCCGGAGCTGCTGCTGATGCCCCTGCTGATGCCTCACTCCTCGGGGGCTCAGGGGGAGCGGAGGGGGCAGGTGGGGGCTTGGCCTGGGGGAAACGTGGGCAGAGAGAGAGAGAGAGAGAGAGAGAGAGAGAGAAAGAAAGAAAGAAAAGAGAGAGTGAGAGAGAGAGGGGAAGAAACTAAGAAGAGAGAGTGTGTGAGAGAGAGAGACAGAAAGAAATTGGTCAATGTGTTCATATTCTGCAACAGTACACTCTGATACATGACATGGTATGATACATTACCATATCTATTTCTATGCTGTGAAATACAAGCCCTAACTGCCAAGAGATACACGTCTCAACTGTCATAGAAGTAAAATGCATTTAAATTTGAACTTGATCGAGAGGGCCAGAGCGAGCTCTTAAGAGCTTTGTGGTGTTGCTTTGTTGGTGTAATTTTATATTGTTGGCTCTTGGAGTCTGCAATATCTGAAATAAGATGTAACAGAAACTAACCCTAAGATAAGCTGTAAATGTAAATTTAAAGTAAAGACATGAATAAAGAAAGTGATTGCATTAAAACTTTTGCTAATTCCCTGCTCTCTCTGTAGAGTCCTATACACTTTCCATTGAATAGTCTCTCGTTTTCCTGGGGTCAATTAAAACACACACACACAAAAAAACAGCAACAACAGAAAAACATGATGCTCATGCCACCAACCTTAGACACCATCACCACCACAAAGTTCTTCTCGTCGATCTTGTATTCTTTGATGGGGGTGTCATCTTGCAAGATCTTGCCTGCATAAATGAGCTTCTGTCCCATGACGGGAAGTGGTCTCTGCCTTTTTCTGCCTCAATTCGCTCTTTCAGGACCTTCACCTGCAGACACATCGCGCAGTCACAAGACGCACGATTACATGATACTGCACGAGGAATGAAATTCAGCATGGTGATGGATAAACAGTGTAATGTTAGGGCTCTTGGGGTAGAGCCTGCATCGTTATTCCTCGTTTATGCTCATTGCTTTCCTGTCGACTGGTCAAAGATGAATGCCTGCACGTTTTCCATACACATACGTACACACAGACCGCTACTAAATGCAGGCCTTGCAAGGGCTTAAAAAATAGCGATTTGCATTTCAGCGTTGATGAGTTAACCTGTGCCTTTAAGTTTAAGAGTAACGTCACTTTAGTGCTTGTTGTGGGCAATGTGTTATTCACGTGGCCTAGTTAATGGCACCAAGTATACGATAAAGCAAAAATACATTCAGCAACAAAGACACTTAATTGTATAAAAGTACACTGCTGTCTGTCATTACGAGTACAACATGCACGCAATATGGCTGTTTTGATTGGTCTTGTGCCCATAGTGTTCCTCTGCTGGTGCTGATGCTAGTTAGCATGCTAGTGTTAGCTACATAGCATGTTTGGAAGGAAACATTAACGTTTCTTAATAAACGAGCTAAAATTTCCCGGTTACTCATTGTCACGAGCATATTAAAAAACAAACAAACGAACAAACAAAAAAAACAATTCACAACACCACAACCCAATTCACAACGCAAAATATCCACTGTCAATACTTAAATGTTTCAAACACACATTTTAAACGGTTCAACTGCTTGCACTAGCTAGCATGATGACAGCTGTTTCTGGGATTCCAGCTACCTAACGTTAGCTGACGTTATTAGCTTGCTAGGTAGCTGCCGTTTGACACAACAGTCGCTAGCAGTGCTTGTAAGCATGCTGCCACATTCCTGCAAACTGACGGAATAAATAACGTTAGCTACATGTCACCGCATTAGCCAAATCAGCGACCTAAATTTGACAGACATGTTAGGTTAGTCAACATGCCAAAACAGTGATAAAGACGTCGATAACGTTAACGTTAGTCGCTTACCGTTAGGTCTTCATTAATATCAATCTGGAAAGTTTGTTGCTGCAGCGTCTTTAGCGTGATCTGCATCTTTCTCGTTTGTGTCAACACTTCAGCGATATCAATGTTGGCACTTCTCTCCAACCTATCTGCTATCCTCGGCCCGTCAAATTATCTCTTAAGATTCCAAATAACTACAAACGATGGTGTAACGACAAGATTATAAACGCTTAACAACCAAGTTTTTTGGCTCGTGGGAAACAGCATACGCTTGGCAGTCTTCCTCTTCTTCTCTTTGAATAATAACGCGTCGAGCTCATCGCTGCCCCCTATTACCAGTGCCTTAACGGACAACTTTGATTCTGCCTACAAGCTGCACAGTTTATACAACAGCGGACTTTTTTGTAATTATGAATTTCATTCATAAAACATATTTATGATATCAAATAGATCAGAATACGATGACATAATTACTCAGTATATGAAAAAGTTATCCAAAGTTATTGCAAACTATAAATTCACATTAACTACTAATCCCAAAATGCACTAGGAATCCACTTCCGCTCCAAGAGTTTGTAAACACAGCGAAAGGAGAGATGGAGTCGTCAAGAGGTCTTACCTAAAAATATAAGACAGCTGTTTGCCACACTACTCCATGCACAATACACATGTCAGATACACATTGTACTGCGTTGTCTACAGTGGGAACGCGTTGACATTGCAAGAAAGAATAGTATCTTTGATAAATCAGGATTAGCTCGCAAGCTAATGCAATGTCGAGTGCGTAACGCCAGGTTTGCATGAAAACAGAGGGGGTTAGCTTGTTTTTCCCCAACCATATCCAGCTAGTAATATATTTAGATATAAAATTGGCAACGGCCTTCGTGGATATCGTTTCACTTCCCTCCTGGCCGGTGGTCTGGTTCTTATTTCGCAAGGTTTGGTGGAGCCGTCCTTCGTTGCGTCTGGTCAATTTTCAATGGGGAATTGCCTGTCGTCGCAGAGCACCGATGACTTGTCTCTTCTGAACGACTCCGAGGGAGCCAGCCTACCGGGAGAACCTCCACCACCCTACCAGGTGCTGACAAGAACTAGGGCTCAAATAGGCCTGCATCCTAGGCTCAGATAGGATGCTGCCGAGTCATAAGAAAAAGTAGTCCGAAATGGCATGTCAGAAACTATTTAAACTAAGGAAAATATGGGAGTGTAACATGTTTAGCCAACAATTCATGAACATATAGCTTTCTGAAAGTTCCCTTGGGCCTGGGCTAGGGTCGCTTGGGCTAAGAAACTTATAAGGCAACAAAGTTGGCATTTTTTTGGTGGTTCTTCGGCGTGTTCTGTAGGCGGAGGCAGTGGAAACTTGAATACATGCAACACAGTGAAAGATAGTCTAGGCTAACTGAAATTTGAATTGCCTTGCAAAAATTATACATTATTCAACACTAAATCAAGCCTTTTAGGTTATTTCATATCCCTTACCAAAACCAAAGCTAAATCTGCTGGTTAGGGGTTCTGATTTGACGGAGGCTGATAAGGCTCAGTAGAGAAAAGGGGCTCAATAGTAGGAGAAGAGAAACAAAGAGTCTTAAAGAGTCCACCTAGTTACACTTTGCAGCTCCTCTTTATTGAGTGGTTGTGACATGTCACTAAACCAGCTATACCCTAACCTATATTTCAGAGACAGTAAACGTTATGGCTTGTAGTCTAAATCCTCCACATTTCCTTACATTTTTTTCAGTGTTAGACAGTAGTGTAAACAATCTTGTCTGTGCTCCTGATGGTTATCAAACAGAGAAGTGCACTACACCAAACCTATGTTTGAGAGATGCTAAACGTCTTAGTTTTCCAGTGTTAGAAGGTGGTGTAAACAATCTTGTCTGCGAGGAGGAACCATAGGAGCAGTCGGTGCCTGATGGTTATCAAAGAGAGAGAGACATGTACTAAAAATAGACCAGCTGATCATACGCCGCCACGGTGCAACATTTCCCACGGTGTTCCTGGGGTGTTGTTAGTGCAATGACAGACTGGGTATTGACTCCTAAATGAATAAGTTTATAGAGAAGTCTATAGAGAACTGTAAAAGTTGGAAGGATGTGATCAAATGAGGATATGCTTGTATTTATGTTAAGAATGTAAGTGATTGCAAGTGAAATATCTATCCACATACTGTATGTGTATATTAGATATGTAAAAAGTCCCTGTGTTAATAATGTACTAGTAATGTAAAGGATTTTAACATCTACAGACACAGACTAACTGACAGATAGACTTTATTCATCCCAAAGGAAACTAAGTACTTTCAAAAATGTGTGTTTACTGTGTTCATCATACTTTGTGTGTGTGTGTGTGTGTGTGCGTGCGTGTGCGTGTCTCTGCATCAGGAGCGAGCTGCCCAGCATGTGCCTGTGTTCCACCCGACGCCCAGTCAGCCTCGTCTGGCATCCCAGCTGAGTGAAGAGGAGCAGGTGAGGCTGGCCCAGCGTATCGGCCTCATCCAACACCTCCCCCGCGGCATCTACCAGCCATCAGAGATGCACCCCAACAAGAGGAGCAAAGAGTACGTACACCACTCTGTGTGTGTGTGTGTGTGTGTGTGTGTGTGCACGCGCCTGCTTTACGGCATCTCATCTCTGTTTTTCTCTCTCTTTGTATGTCTGTATGTTGTGGGTATGCGTACATATACTTTTACATGTATTTGTGCCCTGTTAGTGTGACCACTGTTCTGTCTTTACTCTGTAGATTTGTGATCGGCTTTTTGTGTGTGTGTGTGTGTGTGTGTGTGTGTGTGTGTGTGTGTGTGTGTGTGTGTGTGTGTCTGACTGCTGCTCTACTTTCATTCTGTAGGTGTGTGATCTGCATGATGGACTTTGAGCTGGGGGAGGCTGTGCGTTTCCTGCCGTGTCTGCATACGTATCACGTGGACTGCATCGACGCCTGGCTCATGCGCTCCTTCACCTGCCCCTCCTGCCTTGAGCCTGTGGATGCCGCCCTACTCAGCACCTACCAGACCAACTGACCTTTCAACCATGACCTTTGACTTTTCCCGTTGCCTGGAGCCTGTGGATGCCACCCTGCTTAGCACCCGCCAGACCAACTGACCTTTCAAACCCAACATTTGACCTGATTTCACTCTGTGCCGTTCCTTTATCTGTCTTTCATATTAGAGCTTGTGGATGCAATCTTAGTTAGCACCCACCAGACTAACTGACTTTTCAGCCCTGACCTTTGACCCTGTACATCTCATTCACTTCCCTCTCCATCAACCCCCTCAGTCCTTGACCTGTCTCTTAGCCAGTGACTTCTCCACTAACTGTTTTGATTCAGACAAATTGACCTTTAGCCTTCCACTTGTTACCTGCTTCATCTTGCCTCTGTTTGGCCATTTATAACCTTCTGATCCAGTAACCTGGATAACCATCACCACTGTTCTACTCAGTTGTCCCCCTAAACCATTCACTCTGCAGTTGTCATCATCGCTCATTTCAATCCAAAGCTGCTACTGCTGGAAGTGAGGACATTAAGATGGGTGATACTTGCTTTTCGATACCACGCTAACTAGGCACTAGGCTATAAGGTTTGGGCAGCAGAAGAAAAGATGTGGGATTGTCCTGTACTTCCTGTCTAGATAGGAAGTGAGGGTTTTGATCAGGCTGTTATGCGATTATTCTAGTGTTTGGTTGATATGGATGTGAGAGCTTTGGAGCATGTTGTGTTGACTGGGAAGTGGAGGGGTGAGGTAAGGGTGGTTGTACTTCCTGTCCTGACAGAAACAAAGGAAAATTGATTATGCTGTATTTTGATAAATTTCCTGTCTGGCTATGTGGAAGCTTGGAGGCGTGTGTTGGCTAGGTAGTGATGGAGAAGGTCATGGAAGGAGTATTTCTACTGAATTATATAGTCCCATTACGTTTCTGTGTCATTTCATGTGGGGCTCACTCTCAAAGTGGAAAAGCTCTTCAGACTACCCCAGCCGGCTTGCATTGACTTTGATGCAAGGCCATAAGTGAACACTTTAAATGGTTGGTTTCAGCATTCTGCTAGACCCCATCCAGAGTCATCCCCAAGACCAAAATGTGCAATAGTGGTAGCATGATCAGGAGTTTAGCCTGTGAGGCTTACTGTACCCTGATTGGTTGATTTCATTTCATGGTTTCCCAAGTCAGCCAAATGGTTGCTCCCTAATGTTAAGCACAGTGGGTACTGATTGGCCCACACACCTCTTTGTTTCCAAATGGCCGTGAATGTCATCAAATGATTATTTAAAAAAAAAAAAAAGCACAGGGCTCTTTAAACTCAAATTCAACGTCTTTATAAAACAAAGACAAACAGAATTCATCATGAAAAGAGGGAAAGTGATATTGAAAAAAATAAAAATCTCTAGAGATCTTTGTAGAAATGTGTGATGTGCCACCATTTTAGTGAAGATCATTTGCCTTTCTTTAGTTGTTTCTTTAATGCTTATTTGTTTTCTCTCTGGGTGGATTTTTTGTAGAAATGTGTGGTTATTCATGGAGGCCTATTCATAGAGGCATGGTCCTTTCTGTACAGATTGGTGTATGTATGTGTGTGTTTGAGTGAGAATGAGAGAGATCAAGGCCTCAGCTGTCCAAGTGTGAGCTGTTTACTGCTGTTTAGAAAATTCCTACATTTTTGTTTAGAAACACTCTTTGTTTACATGTTTTTTGTTTCAGATATTGTACATTTGTTTGTTTGTTTGTTTGTTTGTTTGTTTGAATGTGTCCTCTTCCCTTTTCCTGTGCATTGTTGCCTTTTATTTCCTTTGGATGGGCCCTGTTTTGGAATTGTCCATGGGGTGTTATAGAGTAGTCATGGCTGACTGATTTGTGCCTGAATTCCTTTTCTATCTCCTCCTTATTCAGAGAAAAAAAATGAACTGATGCAATCACATATAAAAGTGCACCTTTTTCAGTGTAAGAGGGCAAAGAGGATTAACCTAGTGTCATCCGTGGCTTTATGATTTTCTTTCGCTCTTGTTCTTTCTTTTTATGTCTTTCTCTTGTTCCTTCCTCCTCTTTCCTTTTCTCTCTCTCATTCTTTCTCTTTCTCTCTCGCTCCCTCCTTTTATCTCTCTCTCCCTCTCTCTCTGTCTCTCTCTCACTCAGAAAAGAAAATTAAGTAGTCTGAACACTCTATTCTACATTGAAACACTTTGCTGTTTGATGAACTGCTTTTGAATATGACAGCAGCCAATGTGTGTTCTCTTTTGAGGAAGCTTTACATGACCCATTTGTATTCTATGGTGTGTGTATACGTGAGTACATAGCAGATTGACTGGTCTGCGATATATCAAAGAATACTTCTGACAATTGTCATGATGTCATTTTCATTTCCAATTGATGTTAGGGTGGTGGGAGTTCATATGTGTATATGAAGAGGGCTAGTAACAGTTCAGGTTTCCTTCTTTGTGATATCTTATGTTGTCTTTTTTCCCATGGCCTTCAGACTGCCAAGCCTGGTACCAGTCCTGATTTGGCTTTGGTCTTGTAGTTAGACTGGTTGAACTGTGACTATTTCTGTTTACTGACTGAATGGTGTCAATAGAATGCCAAATGGAATTGTGGGAAATGTATTCTTCTGTGTGATAAGCAACGCATAGACCTGTGGGGTGTTGTCCTTTTAGAACTAAGAAAAGGAGCTGTATGATAATTGTATTAGAGTAAAAGAGGTTTTTTGTTTTTTTGCTTTTTTTTTAATTAAAAAAAAAGTCTCTCAATAGGAGGTTGATGCATGAAGAAATAAGCATTTATTTTGAATTTTGGGAAATGTAAGCTATTCCTTAACATGATGGCAACGCTTAGTTGCTGTTTTATAAGAGCTGTAGGTCATAGTCATTTTTTCTCTCACTCTCCCTCCCATTATTTAGTCAGTTATGTGAATGGATAAAAACTTTGATCCAGAAGACTTTTCTTTCTTTCTTTCTTTCTCTCTGACAATTATCAAACTAGATATACTGGGTTTAATTAATGACACCAGGAGTCACTGATTATTAATGTCTGCCAAGTCAGTCAACTGATTAGTGTGTGACTTGGTCATCCTAAGATCATCACTGGTAGGCCTACCATACAAACACAGCTTCTAATCACCCATGTGTGATATCTGTTTTCATGTTATATTTAATTATAATACATCTGTGGAGTGGGGCATGATGAGCATGGCCTGCTTGCTGTTATTGTGTAGGAAGCATATACAGCAGCTTAAGCCACTGCTGCTAAAGACAATCAGACTTATGTTTTATTTCTTTGGTCTTAATAATAATTTCTCTGAGTTCCACCTCCCACAAGAAAGCTTCTGACAATTCAGTCAACTCCAGAAACAAACTAATAAATGAATAAAAATGAAAATGCAAGTCTGTAAAAAAAAAAAAAAAAAAGAAATGGCAATGATCCAAAATCAGTCTTATGGCAGTGTTTGATTGACAAGAGTTTTGTGAACTTGTGTGCTAAATGTTGAATAAAGCACCTATAATAGATTATAAACTCGACTGAAGATCCAGTTCATCAGTTGAGGGGACGGGGTAAGCTGATCTCGTCATACAATACTTCTATTTCAATTATTTAAAAAAAGAAAAGAAAAAACGTATTTCTTTTTTAAGTTTTGTTGATTTCCCTGTTTTCATGTGTGGATGTATTTTTTTGTGTAAGTATGTCTGTATGTATGTCTGTCTGTATGTATGTATGCATCCAGACCACATACAGCTTGTAGGACACTAAACTACAATAAAAGTGGATGCCAAACCCCATGCACAAGGTGTCTGTCTGCTTTTACTTTCACAGTGCTCTTTTTTTACCCCAAATTACTGTTATTGGACAAAGGGTTAGAGAGCAATTTATTATTATTATTACTATTATTATTATTATTAGTATTATTATTATTATCTATTGGGCCATCTTGTTGTCTAATCTGATCATGTGTAGGAATGTAAATTATGTCGAGACAAATTGCATAGTCAAGATTGACCGTGGGCCAATTTGCTTTGTTAAAAGACTAAGGACCCTTCAAACTAAAAAAGAAAAATCTTAACCTAGCAGTGAAGTGTTGTAATACCCTCCATTAATAATGTAAAATAAAAGACACTTTTAAAGGAGTGAAACTTCATAAATGAGGTATAAACAGTGTACTTTTCTGGAATATTCCATCTGCTTACATTTTGGTATGATCCAGCGGTCTTGATGTCACTGCACACTGTTGAAACGCCATTGTGGTTCAATATTACAATTTAAGTCAATGGCGTTAGAGTTCTCCTTTGAACCAAAATGGCGTCTGGGCATATGTGTTAACGATTGACACTGGCGTTTTAACGTTTGGTACATTCCAGATGACTAGTGTACAAGATGGCAGCTCTGATGGACGATGAATTTGAAGATGCGCCTGATGTTGAGCCACTGGAACCTACTTTAAAAAACATTATAGAGCAGAAATCCCTCAAGTGGATTTTTGTTGGTGGAAAGGGTGGTGTGGGAAAAACGACATGCAGGTGCGTTTTTAAGCAGACAAGCGTAGCCTGGTTGGCTGTCAAGCTAACAGGCCAATTAGCTTCATTCATGGTGCTGTGTCGCTAGCTATAAACGCTTTAGCATTATATCATTGCAGGATTAGCGCTGCAAAAGTTTACAAACGTTTTGACAGTTGTCGAAGCTCTGAAAATAAATGTCTGTTAGGCTTACATGAAAAATGAAAAATAGTACCTAATGCGACATCATCAAAACAAGGAAACCGCTGGATAAGATGACAGTTGAAATAATTAAGACGCCTGTCACCAGCAAGTGCTACGCGAATGCTAACGTAGAGGCTACAAGGAGTATGAAACAGCATTAGCAGAGTGTGACGTTTGCAGCAGTTACGGTGGGTTTACCAATCCTTCCGATATGCAGTCGCACGTTTTTTGACGTCTTGGGGGAGGTTTGTTAAATGGAAATGTGGTAGACAAACGATACCAGTCAAAATCTCAGCCGGCTAGTTAGCAGGCTAGTAGCGACTATTACGTGTGAACAGGCCTCTTGTCTGACTCATCAAGTGGGTTCCTGGTCAGACGGGTTTCCTGCGAAAGCTATCTGTCCACACTTGAGGACATTCCATCAAAGCTTTTGATACATCTTTCTTTATGCTTGATGATACAGAAAAACACACACACACACAAATCCCATTCATCATAGTTATTAGGCAATTTCATAGATTTAGAGTTTGCCTCTTATTTTGTGAGTAAATCATTTAAACATCATGTGAAAATAACGAAGCGAGGTTTTCTTTTTCCACCTCACGTTTTGCAGTTGTAGCTTGGCCGTCCAGTTGGCCGCAGTGAGGGAGAGCGTGCTCATAATTTCTACGGATCCTGCCCACAACATCTCCGATGCGTTCGACCAGAAGTTCTCCAAGGTGCCCACCAAGGTCAAAGGTTATGACAACCTCTTCGCCATGGTAAGTTCACTACTATTACATCCTCTCCCATGTCTTCGGCAACATATCCCCAGCTTCTCTCCTGACTTAAAGCTCTGAATCCCCATTGTTCAAAATCAACATGGTAGTTTATTGCACAATCCTACTGGGAGACAAAGAACTGGTGCTTGCTGGAGGAAGGCTAGCTGGTAGTCCCCTCACAATTCCACAGAATTCCTTCAAATCAACTGTGGAATACTTTTCACTACTGAAATCTAAAACCCTCCACAGCAGCTACAGAGGTGTTTCCACGGTCCCCATTGATGAACCTCTACATCAGATCCACTCCTGGACGACCACAGAATTCACTCCCCCTGCAGAACTAACTCTGCACTGTTGCCATAGAAACACAGCAGTTGTCTGGAGAGTGAGCTGAAAAGCCACAGAGAAGTAAACTTCAGCATGCACAGTTAATGTGTGCATCTATTTATTGATTTGTATCTGTGAGTGACCAAATGGAGTGAGGTGTAGCCTATTGGCTGACCTCTCAACCTGACCTCAACCTCACCCCCCCCCTTAACCTTCAGTGTAACCGTAATTCATCCCCGCTCACTCACTCACTCTCTCATTCTGTCATTCTCCACCTCTAGTTGGTGTGCTGTGTAAATATGAATGAAAGTTGTTGTTGTTGTGTGATAATAGTTTATGTGATAATAGTTTAGATTTCCTATGTCTGTAAATAAGTGTTACTCACACTGAATCATGATACACACTGATACTGAATCATCACCTCCTCCTCCTCCTCCTCCTCCTTCTTGTCGTCTCCTTCCTCCAGAGCTGTGCAGTGGAATTGATTAGTACAGTTGTGAGAAGTTGGGATTGCCATGCCATGACTGCACTTTGTGTGAGGGAGGCTCTGCGGTGATCATGTTGGATGTTTTCATTCACTCACGTTTTAATGCAGGATGTTCCCCACAGTGTATTTGTTTTTCATTCATTCATCTATTTGTTCATTCAGTAGTTTCCCTAGCCTAGAAATCTAGACGTACCCTAGCGGTAGCAAATAGTTTTGCTTAGCCGGTACATCTAGCTACTAGCCATGACAAGAGGGCTGCGACAGTGCAAAACAAAGGCTGTGGCCAAGGAACAGCGGTCATTTGAATTGGCTTTGGCATCGGCTATGTTAGACTTGTTTTTTTCTTTGAAAGTTGAGCAGAAATAGGCACTCAAGTCATTTGTTTCAAAGGACGTATTTGCTGTTTTGCCAACGTTGCTCTGTTGCGTGCAAAGGCAGTTTGAAAGACAACCACGGATTCCCCTAGCATTGAGCCTGATCTGTCAGTTTTGTTCAGACTGTACATTGATACAGTCTGGCTTGTCAGGCTATAATTTCCCGTCATTTACAATTTAATTTGTCATTGTTTGTACACTTCAGTCTTAAGTTCATCAGACTTTAACATGCCCCCCACCCACCAACACACACACACACACACACACACACACACACACATCCCTTCTCTCCTGCTTTCTCAGATGATATTTTGGCGCCTCTTTCTTTCTATCTCTCTAACCCCTTTCCTCTGTCTCTCCATCTCTTAGGAGATCGACCCGAGTCTGGGTGTGGCGGAGCTGCCCGATGAGTTCTTTGAGGAGGAGAACATGCTGAGCATGGGTAAGAAGATGATGCAGGAGGCCATGAGTGCCTTCCCCGGCATCGACGAGGCCATGAGCTACGCTGAGGTCATGAGGTCAGGAGCCACGCACGCGTGCACACAGACTCACACATACACACAGATGTAGGCCAAATATTGAAACGCCGGCCAACGCCAACTTATGAGGACGAGGAAGTTTCGCGTTCCTGTGCCCCCATCAGTTAGTGGTAGCTGACGGTTCGCAAATTCTGTCTAAATGCTGTTGTTCTCATACCTACTGACAGCATTCACCAGCCTTAAAGAACAGGGACATGGGCTGAATGACTTCAGATTTTTCATTTAATGCAGTTTCTCTTACTGCCACTAGATGGCAGTGGTCAGCCACTGAGTGCACTTGTGTGGTGATTCCCCCTACGCATTGGCCCGAATGGCGCTCACCAGCACCCCCCTTTTTTTTCCTTTCTTTCTTTCTTTTGGTAGAAATAAATAACCTAGAAAGGACAAATTACATTTCCCAGATACTCAAAATTGGCCGGTTTGATTACAGAGAACTGGACAGGCTCCTCCATGTGACATCAACAACAGAAACCCCACCACCCTGTGCTATACATATCGACTCCTTGTGGTGTAGTGGTGTACATTTTACACCCACTTGTAGCCAGAGCACAGTGACTCCTTAGTGTTGTTCGGCCCGAGGAGTTGTGTGTGTGTGTGGGGGGGGGGGGTGTTGCAGGCTACAGATCATCTCCACTGGTCAGACACCCAATTCAATTAACACTGTCCTGACACAGACAGGGAATGGCAGTTAGTTACGAGCATTAATCACAATAGGTGGCACTTACTGGCACCAGTGACTGTATGGTGTCCTCTGAGTGTAAAGACCAGCTCATCCCAATACTAGAGCGTGTTTATGGGCTGTGATGACGGGCACTGTACTGCAAGCCTCCTGATGGGCGTTCTGTGCACAATGGAACCACATTAATGCCAAAGTTCAGTGTGCTTGTGTGCTCTTGTTCACTACCTTACGACTGAGAACGCCTGCCCATCAGTCAGAAGAGTGTGTCTTGACGTGTGTGTGTGTGTGTGTGTGTGTGTGTGTGTGTGTGTTTGGTTGGGGAGGCAGGGGGTGGGAGAGTGCCCACACCCTCACGTGTGTGTGTGTAGACACACATACTGTAGGTGCTATAAGACTAGTCAGAAGTCTGCCTGCCTGCCTGCCTGCCTGCGTGTGTGTGTGTGTGTGTGTGTGTGTGTGTGTGTGTGTGTGTGTGTGTGTGTGTGTGTGTGTGTGTGTGTGTGTGTGTCCTTGGGATGCTTGTGTATGTGACTGTTCCAATCCCAGAGGGATCGCACCCGACCCACCCCAGTATTATTGATGCTGTTGACCTGAGGCAGACGTGATAAACGTCAGTGATCTGTGTGTGTGTGTGTGTGGGGGTCTGTGTCTCTTTTGCTGATGTGTTGCTTCACACACACACACACACACACACACACGCACGCTGTGTGTCCAAGGGATGGGCCCTATGACAACACTGTGTCATCCTTTGCAGAACAGCAGTGTGGATGTGTTGTTTATTCCAACATCTCTCTCTCTCTCTCTTTCTCTTTCTCTCTCTTTGTCCCTTCCTCCCTCTCCTTGTGCCCAATAATTTTGAGAGCGGTTTAGCTCCCCCCTAATTTGAGAAAAACTGAAAAATATGTAATCTAAGTTATATTATTACGCAAACTTTGGTGTTGTATGTTACGCAGATGTGATATTAAACTTAGTCTGCGAAAATGTTGGAAATATTTTTTTGTTTTCATGGACATATTGTTTAAACTGTTACTTTTCAAAGGGGGTGTACTCATTTATGCTGGGCACTATATGTACCTCTCTCTCTCAGGTTAGTGAAGGGGATGAATTTCTCAGTGGTGGTCTTCGACACGGCCCCCACGGGCCACACTCTGCGTCTCCTCAACTTCCCCACCATCGTGGAGAGGGGCCTCGGCCGACTCATGCAGATCAAGAACCAGATCAGCCCATTCATCTCCCAGGTAACCAGCCACTAGGGCTGCACGATAAATCATTAAAAAAAGCGCGATCTCGATTCACACCTACATATGATCTCATTTCTCAATGACAACGTTTCTTTTCTGTATTTTATTTTACGTGCTGCATCACAAGTAAACGTTTCTGTTTCTTTGTCCTCTGGGAGTTTCTCAAGCACCAGCAAGCATTGCAGTGTCGTTACTTTCTACCTCAACCAGTGACGAGTTGACCTTTCCATCACGTGATTCTGTATAGCAGCAAACCAGCACTGCGAGTTTTCGAAACAGTGCGTGATGAGCAAATGCAAGATAGGTTTAGGAAAACTGTGCTAAGGAGAAAAATAGACTGCAGCATGAATGATAAAACCCAGGTGGTAGTGAAGTGAATCAGCCAACTTCCCTTATCGAACCAGTTCTCTGAGCTCGTGTAAATTAACTACACACGTTTTGAAGCAGCGGGGACAGCCTGTACTGCACTGTGACCTATAACTGTCACATGTGAAGATAAGTCCTCAACCCCAATTGCACATATCCTCGTTGAATTCTTTCATTCTTTTCGAAAAAGTTACATCCGTGTCCGATGAGTTAGCAGGCTCTGGCTTTCAAACCCAGCAGACAAATGTTGATTTTAATAGAGAGCCATAGTTTGCGAATGAGCGTTTTTGATGCACAACAACCTGTAGGTTATGGTTAACAGAACATAGTCTGTAGGCCTACATATTTTCTAGCTGTGTGCATCCTCAGAGACAGATATGTTTCTGAATATGTCTTTTCTGAAGAAGCACATGAAAGATGTCTAAGAAAATAAAACGGAACGAAACTAAATCTCATAATGATATCATAGCGTGCGCGGATGCAGTACAAGACTTGGTGCACCTCTGTGGGGTGATGTCTTTATTGTTCTGCGCGATCAGTGTTGATTATCTATTTTGATATTATACAGTTTTTAAGGCAAAATAATTCTGGGCCTAAACTATTAAAAATGGGCTTTTCAATTAAAAAAAAAAATGCAGAGAATTGTTATCTGAATTATTGTCAAGAATTTCTGGAATCCTGCAGCACTTCCAGCCACTCAGCTGCCTTATGGGAAATGTAGTTTCTTTGTTTTTGTCCCCTCCTGATTGTTTTACAAGGTCAGCTGAAGACATAGTTATTAATTAGTTAATAATAGTAGTAGAAGTTATAGCCATGTTTCATTTTAATGGGTAACTGCAGATCTCTGATTTTTGTGTCTCTTTTAACACTTTGGACACATTGTGACTAAATGGTTTTGGCTTTCGTGCCACCATAACCAGGTGAGCTTGTGATAATGTGGTTGTAAAGTCGATTATCTAATTCCTCTGTTTCTCTCTCTCTCTCTCATTTGGTCTAGATGTGTAATATGCTGGGCTTGGGTGATATGAACGCAGACCAGCTGGCCTCTAAGCTGGAGGAGACTCTCCCCGTCATTCGCTCTGTCAGCGAGCAGTTCAAAGACCCGGTTAGTGTGTATGTTTGTGTATATACATATACATTAAATGTATATTTTTGTATATATTAAATGTGTATCTTCTGAGTTGAAGAACATTCATTAACTTCTATATGTGTGCCCATTTCAACCTCCGCAGGAGCAGACAACGTTCATCTGCGTGTGTATCGCAGAGTTTCTCTCGCTCTATGAGACGGAGCGGCTGATCCAGGAGCTGGCCAAGTGCCGCATCGACACACACAACATCATTGTCAACCAGCTGGTCTTCCCCGACGCAGAGCGGCCCTGCAAGATGTGCGAGGCTCGTCACAAAATTCAGTCCAAGTACCTGGACCAGGTGTGTGTGTGTGTGTGTGTGTGTGTGTGTGGTGTATGTCTATATACTTCTGGACAAGATCTCAAATGTAGGCATATCATCTAAATCAAATGTTTTTTTTTTTCCTTTCTTTCTTTCTTTCTCTCTCACCCCCCCCCCCCCCCCCCCCTCAGATGGAGGACTTGTATGAGGACTTCCACATAGTCAAATTGCCCCTTTTACCCCACGAGGTACGAGGGGCAGACAAAGTCAACACCTTCTCCAAGCAACTCCTGGATCCCTACAACCCCCCGAAAAAGTGACCCACTCCTCTCCCCTCTTCCCTTTTACCCCCAACCTCACTCCTCACCACACCTTCGATGACCTCTGACCTGCGACCTTTGACCCCTGCCGAGTCGTTGTGGCCCACCTCTGCTCTCGGTCCGACAGTCAGCCAGCCTGCCAGCCAACTTATTTCAGCACAGCATTCAGCCACTCTAGCCTTGAGGAACACCAACTGGTTGTCACCACTTCTGATGTTACTGGCCCACCAACCGACTACCATCTCTCTCTCTCTCTCTCTCTCTCTCTCTCTCTCTCTCTCTCTCTCTCTCTCTCTCTCCCCCCCTCTCTCTCTCTCTCTCTCTCCTCTCTCTCTCTCTCTCTTCCCTCTCTCTCTCTCTCTCTTCCCCCCTCTCTCTCTCTCTTCCCCCCTCTCTCTCTCCCTCTTCCTCTCCCTGAGGAGCTCAAGTGTGCTCTGTTAAACACAACTCTGTCAGATCTCTGGTCTTGTCTTTCCCACCTCTAGTGCACATATACATACATACATAAAAGCACCACATTTAACATTTGACTGTTACTGTTTTGTTTTCCTTCTTTCTATTCTGCACTCCATGTGAGTTCTCTCTCTCTCTCTCTCTCTCTCTCTTTCTCTTTCTCTTTCTCTCTCTCGAGATGTATGTTTGTCCATGGGAAGACTTGAAGAGACTCTTCACTCAGAAGCTTTTTGATTGGTTGGTTTGTTTTTGTTTTTGTTTTTGTTTTGATTGGCTGTTGTGTTGTGCCTGCATAGGTGAAACCAGGGAGAATGTATCTTGCGTCACCCTATGACAGATAATACAGACAGGTCAATGGAGATCTCGGTCCCACCCCATATTTACACCCTCAACCAATGGAGAGCTCTGTGTCACCCCTGTCAACCAATAGCAAGAGCCCAGGCAGGTGGCGGAGAGGCTGTAATTGGTCGCATTTTAAGATGTTTCACACTGGGAGTGGGGTATGGTGTCAGAGGGGCCTTTAGATCACTAATCTTTCAAGAGTCCAGTTTTGTGTTCGGGTCTCTTTGTTCAACTGAGGTCCAATAGGAGTCCATTCCACTGGGAGTTCATTCTTTCCCCCAGCCACACACACACACACACACACACACACCCACACCCCTAAGCCACTGTCAATGAACTTTGACTTCTCACCTGTGACCCCTCGCCCAGTGTCACAACTGTA
Organism: Tenualosa ilisha; assembly: GCA_015244755.2. Taxonomy (NCBI): domain Eukaryota; kingdom Metazoa; phylum Chordata; class Actinopteri; order Clupeiformes; family Clupeidae; genus Tenualosa; species Tenualosa ilisha. The sequence continues at coordinate 344,056 of PYXC01000366.1, forward strand.
AACCGCAGGTCTGGCTTCTATCCGGGCCGTCTTTGGCCTAGCCATGACAACGATGACGACCGGAATCATCTCCGTCATCACCACCACCACCATGGCTTGTCCATTACCCATAATTCCCTCTGTGTTCCTATGCCTGCCATACAGAGGAACATCACACATACTATAGTGTTGCATCATCTAGGCCATGCACTGTTGTACAGGCCCTTAGCATGTCCTTAAGCTTGAATACAAGTGTCCCTTACTTTAATGCTATCTGGACGTTTCTTTTGTGATTGCTTTTCTTTTCTTTTTTCCCCCCTTTCTGGTGTAATTAAATTTATTGATGCTAAATAAATAAATAGGTTGAAATATCTTATGAAATCTGATTTAACTTAATGGTTCCATCAAGTGTCATGTTCGAGGTGAGATTACTCCTGTAGTTTCCCAACATGGCTCATTCACGCCCATAACTGAATCCCTTGGTCGACCCATAAACCCTTAGTCTTAACCCCTAAGTCCTGACCCTAAACCCTAAGTCCTGTATCTTCAAATGCTCAATTGGCTTGAATCGACTTTGTGATCGACTGATTCATGCCACTGAAGTCTTAAGGTAGGTTTAGGCTTAGCCTGTGTGTTGCTTTTGGAGTGTGAATGTTCGTAAAAGAATCCCTAACTAGTAAGATATGTTGGCCTTATGGGATTGATGTTGGCATCCGCTACATGTCTTGTAAGGCCAACATGTCTTGCTGGTGGGGGATCCTTTTAAAACAGGCTTGTGCTTGTGAGAGGATGGCTGAATTGCCGTGCCTCCTTGAATGATATGCCCCTAAACCCTCTCAAAGACCTGAATGAATCAACCGATCATGAAGTTGATCCGTGCCACTTAAGTCTGAGGATGCAGGGTTTAAAAGGAGAAATCTGGCGTGATGCAGTCCATAGATAGCCCTGTTATTTGAGCTTACTGAGTGCCGTCTGTAGGAAGTTGAGAAAATTTTATACGACTCAGACCAAATAGCAAACTACAAGCTAATGTTACCCGTATAGGGAATAGGAAAATATAACAGAAAGTGAGTTTCTGTGCCCCATTCAGTTAGTGTTAGCTGCTGGTACATTAGGTCTGTGTTGTATCTAATTGCATTGTTCTTTTTCCTGTTGACGTACACAACAGGGCTATGGATTGATTCACACTTTCTACAGGATTTCTCCTCTAAGGCTTAGGGGCAAACATTGGGACTCATGATCATCATCATCAGTATCTTGTCTATTAGTGCGTGACTGAACAAGAAGACGACTAAATTTGATAGCAGCATCCAGTGATGTCTGGCCTATTTGGCTGCGTCTGTAGCTCGTCCAGACATATTGAATGTCACGATGGTTTGCTTTGAGTGAGGGAGGAAAGACTTTTTTCTTCTTGTGGAGGTCTTACATGATGGGCCTTAAGTCCCTTTAGCCTCATTGCTTAAAGCCCAGAGAGAAATACCAGCATCTGGTGGGTGGATTTCTTTTTTTTGGGGGGGGGGGGTGGCTCCAAATGCCGGTCTGATGTTTTTTACTTTACACAGGTGAGGCTTTTTTGTGATTTGGGGAAATAGACCCCTGTACCTGTTGGAACATCAGCGCACCTTGTTTTGTCTTCATCTACGTCATTATATTTCTCCTTTGTTTTCCCTTGCTCTTTCCATCCTGTCCAAAGATGGCAACTTTGGAGCAGACCAAACCCATGTTCACTCCTGACATGCTGGCCATCTCTATGACACCTTAAGATTCTCTGTAGTTACTTTTACAAGGGTGTTCTAGAGCTGTGCATTTTGGGTAATGATTTCAATAAGACAGCACAACCTGTAGAAGCCATCTCTCTTGCATTCAGTTCTGTTTTAAATGCCTTTGCTATTTAGTTTCTTTTTTCTTTTTTGTTTTTTGGAGGTGATCATTATGTTTTAGGAAATCAGACCATAAATGTATAAAAATAAATAAAACACTATTGCATCAGTTGCTGACTTCTCAGGCAGTTCTTTATTGTTTCTCAGATGTATTTTACTCGATTGAAAAACTTGCACACAAAAACAGTAGGCATAGCCAATGTCAACAATTTCAGAAAGTCAAAGTCATGTAAATAACTTAATTGGCGCCTTCATTGTAAAACTGTTACAAAATAGGGCTATTAGGCTTCACTGACTTCCCGTGGTGTCACAGAGCTTTGAGGAGCCAACTCAAGCACGGTCCGTCCGCCCTGTACAGCGCTTTCTGTTTGGGGTCGAACCGCAGTGAGGTATTATGCAAGGTGACAGGGGTCACCGGCGTGCACCTTTCATCCGTGGCTCTCAACCTGGACAAACAAGCCTCCCCGTCGAGCTCCATTATGCACTTCCCAGACGAGCGGCTTATATCGGGGCCAAGACCAGGCAAGGCCAGGCCATGATGCCCGCAGGGGTGAGATGATTAACCGCTATTGCGCAACAAGTTTATCATGGAGCTTCAGTGTTTTCAGTTTGGGATGTAGAGATGCTGTAGGCTTCAGAGCGTTCCCACCATCATTATTATTGCCAGACTCTCTCTCTCTCTCTCTTTCGTTACTTAACCGAGGCGGCAACCTAGCCTACTGTACTGGGCCGCATCGCGCTGGGCTGTCGGCCGTGATCCATCAGCGATCTGAAGCGCACTGTTGCGCGTCCGCCTCGAGCAGCGGGATGCTGCACTAACGAGGGCCCTCGCATACCCCTGCCTTGACTCTCCCCGCGGCGTAGCCATGCAGGCCCCCGTCCCATTCCATCCAGTCCCGTCCCTCTCTTTGCGCGCAACAACTTCAACCAGCAAAAGGCGACCAGTCCAGTTCAGAGGAGGCAAACGGGCGCGGGTCAACAAACACCACCACACTTACGAGAAGAGAGAGAGAGAGAGCGAGAGCGAGAGCGAGAGAGAGAGAGAGCGAGCGAGAGAGAGAGAGAGAGAGAGAGAGAGTCTGTGTATGAGGCGTTGGGGGAAAAAGCCAAATCTTTCCCACCCTCCCCTCCTGTCTTCTCCATTCGCAGCCCCACCATCAGAATGCAGTGCTGGGCAGTGGACACACGGCGCTCTAAGTTCGATTAGGTACTCACTAGACACCGCCTGGAGATTCATCAATAACTTCTGTCGAAAGAGACCAAAGGAGTTCACTGTACTAACCTATACAGAGATAAAACACAGGCGTTTCTACAACACCTTTACGCATGAGGTAAGACAGCTTTGGTACAACAATAATAATGATCATCATAATAATAACAGCCTGTTGATTGGATGACACCTTGTTGCCGTTTTCTGTTTGTTAATTTGTTTTTTTTGTTTATGTTTTTTTTTTCTGTACAAACTACCTTATTTCCTATGAACTAGCGTCTCCGAGACAGTCGATGCTGGGACATTGACAAGTCCCTCTGCTCACGTGGCGCACCGTGCGCACGCCCAACAGTCACGCCGGTGGTGTTTCACACTTGATTTCCGTTACGCACGCGGACTGAACACTTGGACGAGAGTTGTTATTGTTGAATCCTCGTTTCCACAGGGGCAAAGGGGGGCTGCCAACCCATCCCGGCAGCGGGTAGAGGACGAGGCAACGGGAGAAGCCTTTTGAGAAGGTTTTGGAGCATCACCATGACGGTCACGTACACCGCGCGAGTGGCGAACGCGCGTTTCTGCGGATTCTCCAAACTTCTGCTTGCGTGGAAGGGAAGCATATACAAAGTTCTCTACAAGGAGTTCCTCGCGTTCTTCGCCATGTACACGGCCATCAGCATCACTTACCGGTAAGAACCCTGCGGAATCTGTTCACTTATATGACATATGACACGCTTATCAGAGCGCGCTTAAATTGACAGCATCTATGATCCAGCTTTTAGAAACAGCATCTCCATAGTTTCCACAGTAGACCAATTCATAGAAGGCAATTCCAGAGATTTATCATGTCCATAACACAATTCAAATTGTATTTATATCATGTAAATGATTTTGGGATGGCATTTTATTTAAGTGGCAAAAAAGTCAATTTTCTGTGAAATTGCCTAGGCCTTATTAACTTTGTTCTTTTCATTAGCTTCATTGTCTATTCGTTTAGTGAGACACTAACTGCTAAAGAAAATGTTTTAAATATGTATTGTGTTTCTTTTTGTCCTAATAGTTTCTTCCTAAAGGAGGATCAGAAGCGCTCCTTTGAGAAGCTGTCCATCTACTGTAATCACTATGCCAGTCTCATTCCCATGTCCTTCGTATTAGGTAGTAGAGTATTCATTCATTCATTCATTCATTCATTCTCCCCCTCACTCCACTCATCCTTTCTGTTGGCTGGCTGTTCTCTGTCTGACAGTAGGGTGACTAGGATAACTTGCACATCTACAAACTCAGCATTCATTCATTCATTCATTCACACACTCACTGACTCACTCACTCACTAACTCATTCATTCATTCACTCATTTATTCAGTCACTCACTCTCCCACTTAATTAATTACTTCTTCATTCACTTATTCCTCCTTCCCTCACCTTCCTTTCCTTTCTTCCTCTTGTCCTTTCAACTATGACTCACTGGAACACTCCTCCACTCACTCTTCCACTCACTCACTCACTCACTCACCCCTTCACTCATTCGGAAAGAAATCACTTCCTCTGTTTCTCCCTCACTTCCTCACTTCCTCTCATTCGTTCAGCTGTGACTCACTGGAACTGCAGTCAATTCTTACAGTGATGAGACATGCCTTATCTCTTTTAAACAGATAGACTTTGATGTAGAAGAAATATGACAAGTGGCACTGTTACAGAACCCAGTTTGGGATCATTCTGTCATATTAATAGAACCCAAATGTGGATGGTTTCATCATTAATAGTAAGTAGAACCCAGTTGGAAATGGCCCTGTCATAAACAGTGAATAGAGAACCCAATTGGAGTGATGTCATAAATAGTGAATAGCTGATCTGCAGGGCGGTGGGGTATGGGTCAGTGGTTGCTATGGGTACAGTGAATGTGAACAACGGACAATGCATCCATGCATCAGTTTAGTGCACAGTTTGAATGGGGCACATACAGTACTGACTACACGCACGGTCAGTTTGAATGGAACACATACTGTACTGGCTACACGCATGGTCATCCAAAATCTGCACCCCTCCGAGCAAAGAAAGAAAGAAACAAAAAAGAGAGCAGAATAAGATGACTGAATGTGAATTTGGAGGAGTGAAGGGTACATATTCTGGCTGATTGCATTTACACTGTACTGTCATCAACTCCAGAACAATTCACACTTTCAGTTCACAATTTCAATTCACGCTTTCAATTCAGACTTTTTTTCTGGGCATTCTCGGGTTAAAATGGGATTGCAGTGACTAGTCAGTGATCACTCTTTGTTTAATCCAGCCAATAAATACATACAGGAACATATGTGCTTGCTGACACAGTGCATACATACTTAAAGGGGCTGAATTTGGATTTGAAGGACCAGGGCCACGTCTGTCCAATATGGATATTGATTAAGGTATAGGCTAGTCGAGCCAATTCAGTGATCTATCCAAAAAAAAAAAAAAGACAAACGTGCTCTGAGCTTCTGTCTTGTTGAAGAGACACTATAAGGCTGTTTCCTTAATCCTTCACTCCGCCTGTGTCTGCAGGGTTCTACGTGACGCTGATCGTGAACCGCTGGTGGAACCAGTACCGAAGCATCCCGCTGCCGGATCGCATCATGTGCGCGCTGTCAGGGGGGCTGCAGGGCGGAGACGAGCGTGGGCGTCTGCTGCGACGGACGCTCACACGCTACGCTAGCCTCTCCGCACTCCTCATCCTGCGCTCTGTCAGCACGGCCGTCTTCAAGAGATTCCCCACCATCGACCACGTGGTGGAGGCAGGTCGGGCTGTGTGTGTGTGTGTGTGTGTGTGTGTGTGACAAAGTGAGACTGAGACTGAAAGTGAGACTGTAAACTTCAAACCATTCAACACTGTGACTGTGTGGTTAAATCAAGCACACTGAACCTGTTTGTCCATCTATATTGTGTGTCTGACTGTCTGCGTCTGTATGTCGGCCGAGCCCCTTTGGCCAGTGCTAATCCCCTCCACACATAAGAACAGTTGACAGTGCCAGACGTTTTACTTGCTGATTTTAAGACTTCCTTCCTGTCTCTTTCTAGGCTTCATGACTCGAGACGAGCGCAAGAAGTTTGAGAGCCTGCAGTCGCCCTACAACAAGTACTGGATCCCGTGCGTGTGGTTCACCAATCTGTGGCAGTAGCCCGCTGTGAGGGACGCATCAAAGACGACTGCACCCTCAAACTTATCCTAGAGGTGAGCTGTCTCCGTGTCGGTTGGCCACAAAAAAGTAATCAAAGGCCAAAAAAAAAAAAAAACCAACAAAAAAAAACAACCAAAAAATGCACTTTTTCATAGATAACAATGTCAAGAAAGAAAAAAAAACACTTTATTTATGGATATCCGTTTCACTCAGAAACTTACAACAGGCAAGACAACAGGCAACTGCTGCCGCTGAACTCGTGTGTGCTGTGAACTTCCTCCTGTACTTCAGAGTTTTAAAGTTGTCCCCACGCTGCCATGGCCGCATTCTGCCAACAGAGGGAGACTGCACTGAGCAAAGTTTACATTTCAATCTCCAGAGCAGACTGGTGTTATTATAAAGTTGCCAAGCACCTGAAATGTGATAGTATTCCCACTAGAGGGCAGAAGTGTGGTGGACTCTTGTGGAGAACCTCTCTCTCTTTCACTGTGGCAAATATAGTGGTGGCTCATGGGCTGTTATACTCCACTGTTGCCACAGGAGGGAGCCTGATTGTCTTTAGGGAAAGCCAGAGAAATGCCTGTACTGAGGAGAGTTCACCACCAGATGGTGCTTAACTAGAGCACTGTGAACATACAAAATGAGAAGGAAATGTGACTTTTTTTTCCATGGCAGACATAACTATGCAGATTATCGTAGTGAATTAACCATTTTCAAACAGCTTTGTACATTTGTAACAGACTAAAATTTGATGCAAAGCCAGACTCAGTATGAGTTTGCATGTTACCCAAATGACAACATGAAATTGAAACGGGCTTGACTGCATATGCTATTGAGTGTCTTTGTGGAAGGTGCTGTTTGAAAGTGCACCTTGGCCAAAGGCTGCACACCCTCATCTCTTAAAAAAAAAACAACCCATGGTGCCATTCCAGTGATGTTGTTGTATCGGAAGAGCCTGAGCGGACTTTCGGACTCATTCTACAGCCCAAATACACTTTGCATTGTCAAACAGCTTTGGCAAAAGTGTTTAATTTCCATTTTATTGTTTTAATTATCTAATTCAAATTTATTCAAGATATTGAATTTCAAGTCAGAATTGAATTAGCGGAGCTCTAAAATATAATTTTAGGAAGGGAGGTTAAGGATGGACTATGAAGCCAGCAGTCAGCAGTGAGAACAGCCAGTAGTAAGCAGAAGCTGCAAATAAGAGGCACCACTGGGCTGCACTTTGCTGACATGACCACTAGGTGGAGACATGCGAAAGCCTAGCCAGGGCCTACAGGAGCCTATTACTCTGGCCGGTTACCAGAAGGATAGTGTTTGTTTGTTGTAATTTTCCTCATTATGAGGTTTTCCCTTTCATATTTGTTAGACTTTTTCTCTCATTTTGTGACTTTTCATGTGGTCTTTGGGATTCTGTCACAAGCTGTAGACGTTGTGTTTGCAAAAGGCTACACAAGAGGTTTCATAGTCCTGTAATGAATAACACACCAAGAGTTCATAAAAGCTAATTTGTGTGTGTGTGTGTGTGTGTGTGTGCTTCATCAGGAGCTCAATAATTTCCGAGGGCAATGCAGCTTGCTCTTCCACTATGACATGGTCAGTGTGCCCTTGGTCTACACACAGGTCAGTACTTTTTGGAGTACATACACACACACACACACACACACACACACACACACACACACAGCACAACACGCACCCTTCAAACATAATGCAACAAATGTAACCTGTCGTGTTATCACAAATTCTGTATTCTTGTGTGTGTGTGTGTGTGTGTGTGTGACTGTGTTCTCTCTCCTCTCGCAGGTCGTAACTCTGGCTGTGTACAGTTTCTTCTTTGTGTGTCTGATTGGTCGACAGTTCCTTGACCCCGCCCAAGGTTACCCTGGTCACGACCTTGACCTCTACGTGCCCATCTTCACCCTGCTGCAGTTCTTCTTTTACGCTGGCTGGCTCAAGGTCACCAACCAATCCATCAATTAATCAATCAATCAATCCGTCAATCTACAAATCAAGGCAGCGATCCCGTCTATCAGATCAACTGAATTAAAAAAATGTCTTAAACAGTTAGTACATGGAACAGTATGCAGTGTAATATGTGAATTTGTGAAAATACAGGCCTACAATAAGAAGGCAAAAGTAAAAAAGAATAAAGGATCTGTCAGACTAACTTTCTCATCTCTCTCTCTCTCTCTACCTCTTTCTCTATTTATCTCTCTCTCTCTCTCTCTGTCTATCCCAGGTTGCTGAGGAGCTCATTAACCCATTTGGGGAGGATGATGACGACTTTGAGACCAACTGGCTGATAGACAGGAACTTTCAGGTGCTGCCAAATCATCACAACACACTTATAGCCGGTGTGTGTGTGTGTGTGTGTGTGTGTGAATATGACATTGCACAATAACACATATCTCAGCGTGTCAGGTATATTGTGTGAATGTGTGTGTTTGTGAGTGCACAATATCTCTCAGCATGAACTTTGCTATGAGATAGAGCCAGTAGTTGGCAGTAGTCTGACTTATTTGTGTGTGTCTGTGTGTGTGCATGCGTGTGCAGGTGTCCATGATGGCAGTAGTCTGACTTATTTCTGTGTGTGTGTGTCTGTGTGTTTGTGTGTGTGTTTTTTTTTTTTTTTTTGTCTGTGTGTCTGTGTGTTGTGTGTGTGTGTGTGGTGTGTGTGTGTGCGTGTGTGTGTGTGTGCGTGTGCAGGTGTCCATGATGGCAGTAGTCTGACTTATTTCTGTGTGTCTGTGTGTGTGTGTGTGTGTGTGTGTGTGTGTGTGTGTGTGTGCGTGTGTGTGTTGTGTGTGTGTGTGTGTCTGTGTGTGTGTGTGCGTGTGTGTGGTGTGCAGGTGTCCATGATGGCAGTAGTTGACTTATTTTGTGTATGTGTGTGTGTGTGTGTGTGTGTGTGTGTGTGTGTGTGTGTGTGTGTGCGCGTGTGCGTGTGTGTGTGTGTGTGTGTGCGCGTGTGCGTGTGTGTGTGTGTGTGTGTGTGCGTGTGTGTCTGTGTGCAGGTGTCCATGATGGCAGTAGATGAGATGTTTGGAGATCTGCCAGTGCTGGAGAGAGATCGCTACTGGAATGACTCCAACCCCAGACCTCCCTACACGGCTGCCACACTCTCCGTGCTCAGGAAGCCATCCTTTCAGGGCTCCACCTTCAACTTGACGTGAGACCACACACACACACATCATTTCTTTCTTTCTCTGCCTCATCTCTGTATCCTTCTCTCCCACTCTCTTTCACCACTCTATCTTTCCATTCCCTCCCCTCCATCTCCTTTCTCTCTCTCCCTTTCTGTATCTCTCTCCTTTCATCTCTTCATCACTCCATCCCTACATCTCTTCTTTTGTCCCCTCTTTTCTCTTTCGTCCTTGTTCCTCTGCTCTCTCTATCTCTCTGAACCCCACTCTTTGAATCCAACCTCTCCCCTTCCCCTCCATCACCATTTTTCCCTCCATCCATTGTTCTATTTCTATCCCGCTATCTCTGTATCTCTCTTGCCCTTTCTCTGTTCTCTCTCTAGCATCCCAAAAGAGGAGATGCATTTCCAGCCGCTGGAGGAGATCGCCGAGAACCTGGAGGAACGGAACCGCCAAGGGGGTCGAAACCCTAACCTGCCACTCATTAACCGGTTGTTAAGTGCTGCGCCCTCCCCCAGCGCCTTGGTGGGCGGAGCCTTGATGATGAGGCGGGCTTCCATGCAGCTCCAGCAGCGACTCACACGCTCCGTCAGCCCCGACCCCTCCTACTCTGATGACGACGATGACGACGAGCAGGAAGTGGGCGGGGACAGGGGAGGGGTGGGCGGGTCTTTGGGGTCAGGGTTGGGCCAGCAGGACACACGGAGCACGCTCTGTAGCTGCGGAGGTGCGGTCAGCAGCCCCAACGTTTCCATGGCAACGACAACAACAACGGTGAGGTTCGACGGGACAGCCAATGGAAGAGGAGGGCAGAAGGAGGGAGAGGAGAACGACACAGGGACTGTTGGCAGGGAGGTTGTCATGGAAACAGGAGCATCCCCTCCTGCGCCGTTTCTGTTGCCGCCGCCTGTCCTACAAGCCTCCAGCCACGGTCTCCGTCACCCAAGCAACAATGCACCCGCTGCCAGTGTCTTCAAGACCCGCCTCCTGTCCCCCGCCTCAGCCAATAGCAATCGTTCCACACCCGACTTCCTGTCCTTCCAGCTAATCAGCGACAGAGCTAAGGTGATGACCCCTGTGGCTAAGCCAATCAGCTGCAACAAAGCCACAGGCATGTCCTTGCTCACCGTCCCCTCGTCCGACACCCCAGCCACCTCCTTGGGTGACATCACCACGGCAACGCAAAGCTGGGCAACTGTGGCAGGACAGGAACCGCGATCCCGAAGTGTCAGCATGGGCTCCTCCGACGTGGACGCCTCGTCCTCAAAGACTATTGGCTAATTCTGTTACCACAGCAGCTGTAGCAACACAGCAGCAGACCACAATATAGGACACTGAACACAGAACACATGCAACACTACTGTGGGAATACTGAGAACACACATAGCTACACACACACACACAAAGCACAGACAAAATGCAACACTGCTGAGGGTATACTGAAAACACACACACACACACACACACACACACACACACACATACAGTGACTCTTTTGATACTTGTAAGATGACTGGATCAGTGTGTAAAATATTCTCTGCACGTGCCTGATTCCATTCTTCAAGCATGTGTGTGAATGTGTAGTGTGCGCACAGACACGTGTTGTGGGTGGATGTGTGTGTTTTTGCAAATGTTTCTGTGTGTGTGTGTGTGTTATGCTCTGCACATGTTTGTCTTCAGAGTCCCATCCCCTAAATCTGCTGTACATTTTAACATATCAGACAACGGGATGAATCAAAATATATATATTTTTTTATGTTTGATAGTTTGTTTTAGGAACATACAATAATGTTCAGCTTGTTTCATTGGCTGTGTTTGGACATGCACAGCTTCCTCTTCAAATGAAAGCACTGTCCAGACTCAGCAAAGGCCTACTACTGCCAACGACTTCTAAAACACATAATTATTTTGAATAATGCTATGTTTTTTTAAACAATATTATGTCTTATTGACTACTATGGGGAACCTAGAGCTTTGTATTGAATTCCTTTTTATTCTTGTTAGACTAATAACCAATTATGTGTTGAAGTGTACAGGGTAGACTAGACTAGATGCTGATTGCATTTAAAGACATCACTACAGTTGAAATATAGCCTGAATAAACATACAACTGAAAATATTTCATTTCATGGGCTATGAATGAACACACCCATTTAAGTTACTATAATGTTCCTGTTCATAAATTCCATATCTGACCTGTTAATGATTAAAGCTCGTTATGTTCACAAACCACTGATGTCCTCTGGTAAAATAAGCTAACACACTTTAGCTGATAAAATATGAGAAGTTGATGGTAGATTTCAGGCCTAAATAATTATTAATGAATAATTATCCAAGTTACATTTCTCCTTCTATAGGGATGAAAAGGGCAAAGTCCTTCTATGCTACTGGTGAGGCTAATGTGTGCGCCCTCGACAAAAAAAACGTACATATCTTACCCGAAATAAACATCCTTTATTATGTTCAAAAGCAGTGGACAAAACACACAACACAGCTTTAATTCAGTTTCCATTATTTTCAATTTACAGCACTAAACATCGGACGAACAACGTATGACCGTGTACTTCCTTATCTTAGCTAAACCCATGCAGCCAGCTGGTTTTAGCAAAGTCATTGTATGACCGGCTAATGATAACTAGCCTAGCATGTTTCTGCCTCACCACGTTGCAGGCTCTGCAGTGAACAAAGAAATCGTTACACATTCAGTTTTTCGTGCGGGTTTCATATACGCAATACGCACCTATCTAATGCATTCATGTAACACGAGTATATGAAGAAAACTAACCTCAAGTTTTCTTCATGTGGTACCACAGAATCAGACGACTAAAACATGGAATGTCTTTTGGAAGAAAATGTGGGTGGCTCTTAAAAGAGCCGTTTAATCAGTCATTGGGCAGGTTTACTTGGAGCTGGTGTACTTAGTGACGGCCTTGGTTCCCTCAGACACGGCGTGCTTAGCTAACTCACCGGGCAGGAGCAGACGCACCGCAGTCTGGATCTCTCTTGAGGTGATGGTGGAACGCTTGTTATAGTGCGCCAAGCGAGATGCTTCGCCTCCAATTCGCTCGAAGATGTCATTCACGAATGAATTCATGATGCTCATCGCCTTCGACGAAATACCAGTGTCGGGATGAACCTGCTTCAACACCTTGTACACGTAGATAGCATAACTTTCCTTCCTTGTTCTCTTGCGTTTCTTGCCACCTTTCCCTGCTGACTTTGTGACAGCCTTCTTGGATCCCTTCTTAGGAGCAGTCTTCGCTGGCTCAGGCATTTTTTCCTAACATCAATCCGTATTCCTCTGAAAAAATTCTAAGTCATCACTGATATATAGGCGAAATCGTATGCAAATTAAGCACTGTTCAACGAGACTATTTGTTTGCTTCATCTCCGTATCGAATCCAGGATTGGATACTTCGTAAAACTTGGACGACTCTGGTTGGTTAGTAGAGAACCACGCCCCATTCACATTTTCCGCTTTTACGTTTAGTTTCCCCATACTTTTTGCCTTTGGAATAGTTCGTTTTATTTAGTGGTTTATCAACTTTCAAGGCTTTCCTTAGAATGGACTTAAACGGGGGGTTGTGAAATCAAAACCACTTTGTCATAATGTAACAATACTCTAGAAATTTCAGAAAGTATAGAGAATTTTCCCTCCCATACGATAATGAACACTTCATGATTCGTGATACATGGACTCAACCTCTAATCAAATTCATGTGTGCCTTGCTAACAAGTAGATCACGGTAGTAAGTCATCATTTCAAAAATCAATTTTAGCAAACTTGGCCAGTCTTGAACACTTACAGTAAAATAATTAAAAACCACTACAAACTTAAATTAGCGAAGAGACAGAATTTAGAACATGGCTTCAAAGAAAACGTGGGTGGCTCTTAAAAGAGCCTTTAATTTGAAAATAATCAATTGTTTTAACCGCCGAAGCCATACAGAGTGCGGCCCTGACGCTTCAGAGCATAGACCACGTCCATGGCGGTCACCGTCTTTCTCTTTGCGTGCTCGGTATATGTGACTGCGTCGCGAATAACGTTCTCCAAGAACACCTTCAGCACACCACGAGTTTCCTCGTAGATCAGGCCAGAAATACGTTTAACGCCACCACGTCGAGCCAGACGGCGGATAGCAGGCTTGGTGATTCCCTGGATGTTATCGCGAAGAACCTTGCGATGACGCTTTGCGCCCCCCTTTCCAAGTCCTTTGCCTCCTTTACCTCTTCCAGACATTCTTAATTTTTCTGAAGCTCACAACTACGTCAATCAGAATGAAGACTCAGTGTAGTGCTGCGTGACTCTATACTGCGTGCGCGGACCTGATAGAAGACTCACAAGAATCTGCGCCCGCGCGCTTACGTCAGTACTGATACGCCCAAATTTTCGCCTGTAGGTGACATTCGACCATTTCGACATTACTAGACTTTATTTCGCTGCCTGCAGCCGGCAATGCATTTTGTGTTGATAACGCCAATGGAATGGGAATACGAAAGTCCTTTGAGCCCAAAATGCATTGCCGGCTGCAGGCGGCTTGATAAAATCAGTAATGTCGAATTTGCCTGCTGTTGAATTAAGAGTGACAAATCAAATAAAATTTTTTCTAAAGTCCCATGTTCCTAAAATAGCTGTGATTAATGACTTCAGTGAAACGGGTAAATTCTTATATTGTGTTTGTCTATAATTTTTTTGTTTTTTCGATTTTAACATCAGTTCAGCGGACACTGGTTATTTAGACCCATTTACGTTCCATAATCACCAAATCACTCATCAAAATCACACGTAAATCATAAGGTAACTGACATTCTTTCTTGGATTGTAAAATAGTAACACTTTTTTATTGTAGAGTGATGATCAAAAAAAAATTAACTACCTAAAAAATAATTTTTAGTATTTATCTGAAATACTGTAAGGTGTCCAGCTGCTCACAACAAAGGCCTTTACACTTTGCAACAGCAGACTGATCCGTCTCATCTCTGAGAATCAATTTTAGTAATTTAACATTTAGGGGTTTTATTTTACTTTGTATTATGGTTTTCATACTCTAGTTTTTGTACTCTCTTTTTCATACCTTTAATTATTATTGTTCACATAACAATATAGTTGTGTCTGCAATTTCCCATCTGTGTTTTACATCACACAAATATCAACAGATTTCATAATATGTACTAATTATAAATTTCTTTCCAACCACAATATGCGTGAAAGTTACAAGAGCAAGCACAAAGCTCTTTCTGCTGGTGGTTACGACGTAGAGAAGAATCATGCTTCTGTGAAACTATCCATTAAGAGTCTCGTGTCAAAGGGCACCCTGGTTCAAACTAAGGGCACTGGTGCATCTGGTTCCTTCAAGCTGAACAAGAAGCAGGCTGAGCCCAAGATGAAGCCTGTGAAGAAGGCTAATCCCAAGAAGAAGGCAGCCCGTCACAGTAAAACGGCCCAAGAAGGCAGCAGTGAAGAAGCCCGCCGCCGCTAACAAGTCCCCGAAGAAGGCCACCAAGAGTCCTAACAAAGCAAAGAAGCTTGCGGCTCCCAAAAAGACAGCAAAGAGCCCCAAAAAGGCAAAGGCATCAAAGCCCAAAGCAACCAAGCCTAAGGCCGCAAAGCCCAAGAAGGCAGCACCCAAGAAGAAGTAAATAACGCAACGTTCACCTCTTTGAAGGTGCAGAAAGGCTCGTTTAAGAGCCACACTTCACCGATGAAAACATTTATTCCATCACTTCAAAGACGTACTCAATAGAAAACACCATGGAGAATTTTGCTTATGCATATGTAACCGGGTGTTGTGTTGTTGTTTGTTTTAAATGATGACCCAAAACGAGTGCTGCACTGAAGTTTTATTTTCTGCACAAATGTAAATGAAAATGAAAACATTGGTCCTCATGCATCTACTCCTCCAACACCTCTATCCAGAGGCATATCAAAACGGGAAGAATGCATGCATTTAAACAAAACAAAACTTGGCACACCTGCACAAATGTAGATGAAAACAAAAACGTTGGTCCTCATGCATCTACTCCTCCAACTCCTAAAACAGCCAAAAACCAAATAAATATAGTGTCACAGTTTGTTAAGTCAGTCTTACCTATCCAAACATAGCTGGAATCCACTGTGGAGCTAGCCCCCACATGTGGCGAGATAGAAAAACATAAACAGTATGTTTACAAAAGTCATCTCAGAAAAATAACCCCAAAATAATGTACATTAAATAGTTACATATAAAATGAGTGCAAATAAACTTATAGATGGCACTTCTAAATATTAATATTTTATCAGATTGATTATCAGCTAATATCACCCAACCTACCTTTATCCATAGGCATATCAAAACAGGAGGAAGGAAGGGGAGATAGAGACAGATAAGGCAAAGGGGGGGGGGGGCTACCAGGACCCTCATAGCAGTGTACCAAGTAAAGGAATTGGATGAAACATGAATGTAAGGTCCTTGAAAGTGCAACTATATAACATCGGGCGCTAGTAAAAGGCATCTAGGGTCGAACTAAGTTTACGTTATCATACATTTACCTTTGTTGCACCCATGTTGAGCATTTTCACATAAGTTGCTCATTTGGAAGTGTCTTGGGGTGTTTATGGGGATACAAGGGAAGTTTACTGGCACATGGATATGGTGACAGGGTGTAAAATAATGCAGTGAAATTGTGTCTTTTTCGGCATATCTGTGCATAAAATGGGGGGGGTAAAGATAGAGACGGCAAATCTGGTTAACGCCCCGTTTTGCCCACAAAAAAGCACCTTGGGGAAAAGACGTCCTGCTAATACTTATGCCTAACACTACTGAGCTGAGCTGCGGTTCATATTGTTCAAACTATACCATGTGCATTGTCAACTTGGTACACCTCCAAACGCGGTATTGAATACAATTTTGGCTGATAACTGCTGTGTGCTGTGTATGTTGGGGGCCAGTAGGGCTTACTGTTGAAGATAGGGATGGTGGGCAGTGTATTGTGAGTACGTTGTTATTTATTTACGTTATTTAAACGCTTGAAATAACATTGTTATCCCACTTTATTAAAAACATTTCGTCTCTCTCATAAAAATCATAAAGGCGCCAAAAGGTTGAAAACCGTAGGCTTGGCTTATTTGTCTACACCTCACCACCGATTGGCTCTCTTCATTGGCCAATCAGTGAGAGGACAGTTTGATCTTTTCTATAAATAGTGTTCGCCGATCGAAGGATTTGCACGCGTTCTGCACATACTTGTGGATTGATTCGAAAGATGAGTGGAAGAGGCAAAACCGGTGGCAAAGCTAGGGCTAAGGCCAAGACTCGTTCATCCAGGGCAGGTCTTCAGTTCCCTGTGGGTCGTGTACATAGGCTGCTGCGTAAAGGCAATTATGCCGAGCGCGTCGGCGCTGGTGCACCCGTCTACTTGGCTGCTGTCCTTGAGTATCTGACTGCTGAGATCCTGGAATTGGCTGGTAACGCTGCCCGCGATAACAAGAAGACCCGTATCATCCCCCGTCATCTTCAGCTGGCAGTCCGCAATGACGAGGAGTTGAACAAACTGCTTGGTGGAGTGACCATCGCTCAGGGTGGTGTCCTGCCCAACATTCAGGCTGTGCTTCTGCCCAAGAAAACCGAGAAGTCCAAGTAGATTGGTTTCTAGGAAATATCAACGGCTCTTTTAAGAGCCACCTAAATGTTTCTCTTAAAAGCAAATGACTATTTTACCTATTACACCCGATCATACTGAAACATGGGGGGGTGTCTCAAAGCCTATCCGGAAGTTCCCCATGTACATTTAAATTTGTGCACGTAGCAGACGCTTTTTTTCCAAATCGACTTATATTTTGTCGACAATCAATTGTTGAGGGCTAGTCTCCCCTAAAGACATGTCTTCGAAGGCAAACGGTAAGTTTTGCCCAACTGGTTTCGTAGGTTAAAGGTGAACATTGGTGGCACGTTTACACTCGTGCATTATGACTTAACTTACTTTTGAGGTACCCTCAGGCAACAAATTTTATACAATCTGTAAGTGAATGGCATGGTCATATAATTCTGACGAATAGTATCCCCCACCCACTCTACTTGGCGAAAACAACTACAGTATAGGATGTATTATTGGATTGTAAACTCCAATTTAGCTTCTTCTAACATTGCCAGTAAAACTAAAATGTTAAGGCAGCTAGTTCATTAGTGTGTTGCACTAAACACTCTATGGTGTTACTGATATGTTGAAATCACAAGACTGAGAAACAGTTAACGGCCTCACAATTTGTGTCTTAGCTGTAGTTTTCAGGATTATACCATTATACTTTATGAAACGTATTATGGTATTCATTTAAATAAATACATGACTGCTTGTGAAGTGAACAAAAACAAGTTGCCCTGAGCCTCGCTGCCACTGTGGCGGTTGGTTCGGTTGACGACGTTTGTTTTCTTTCTTTTTTCTTTTTTTAAGTGTACGCGCCAAATGTAAATGAGGCGGACTGGCCAATAATATTTGAGCACGCTCATGGCATTACCCAATCCCTGAAGACCAAGCATGACCAGGGCGGTATAAATTGGCTCGGCAGCATGTTACAGTCATTACTTTTTCTGACAAGTCAGGGATAGAAGAATGGCAAGAACAAAGCAGACTGCCCGTAAATCTACTGGCGGCAAAGCCCCGAGGAAGCAGCTTGCTACTAAGGCTGCCCGCAAGAGCGCGCCAGCAACTGGTGGCGTCAAGAAGCCCCATCGTTATAGGCCAGGCACAGTGGCGCTCAGAGAGATCCGTCGTTACCAGAAGTCTACTGAGCTGCTGATCCGGAAGCTGCCCTTCCAACGTCTGGTGAGAGAAATTGCCCAGGACTTCAAAACCGATCTGCGCTTCCAAAGTTCGGCTGTTATGGCTCTTCAGGAGGCTAGTGAGGCTTATCTCGTTGGTCTGTTCGAGGACACCAACTTGTGCGCCATCCACGCTAAGAGGGTCACAATCATGCCCAAGGACATCCAGCTAGCTCGCCGCATTCGTGGGGAGCGCGCTTGAGTTGTGACTAGTATCTATACCAAAGGCTCTTTTAAGAGCCACACATATGTCTTGAGAAGCAGATATTCTGAATGCCATTGTATCAGTGACGTCGCCTAACACTATTCAGTGGGGAAAAAACATTTATAGCGTCATAGTGTCTAATCGGTAGTGTCTCTGAAACTCTGAAACTAGTCCTTAAACTCGGCGCTTGTTTTAGGGCAATATAGGTATGATTAAACAAGTGGATTTGCTACGTAAAAGCTACAACATGCTTTCCATTTGCAGGGGCTTGATATTAATTGGTAGTATTGGTGTGCAATGTCACATAAAACCTTTTTTGTGGTGGTTTCCAACTCTCCATCCAGCACAGTCCACATCCTGAATGGCCGGTGGTAATGCGTGATGTCCAGTTTGGAGTGGTGTGGTGTAACCACTTCCAAATAGGGACAGACACGGTAGCAAAAACTTTTTTCTTAATGGCATGATCCATTTCAGAAATAATCAAAACACATTTTAGTGATATTAATGTATCAATCGAGCACAGGAATTAGGTGACCACCCAATCAACATCTAATTTAGGCAGAAGATTGTGATGGGTCTGTGTAACGCTTTGCAGAATTCACATGGAAAAAAAAGAAAAACGGGCTCAAAACTGCTGTTTGAGTTGAATGAGTCAATATTCCAATTTTCTTAAAGTTGTCGCACGGGTTAATATTTTCATGTTTTGGCGATATGAACATTACGGAAGGCTTTTTGAACCATAGGTTAAGCAGGTTAGACCACAGTTGAAACGTCTCAGTCCCTCGCACAGTCAATTTCAGGATTGTATTAAAGAGGGGGTAAACAGGTGGTGCTTGTTGGGTGTAGCCATATGTCGCCAGTGTTTGGGTATTATGTAAGAGTGAAACTGTTCAGTTGATGATTTTACTAAAGGTACGTACCCAGGTAGCAAGCAGACGTTGGGCCAACGTTGGCCTAATGTCAGCAGTTGTGTTGGGCCAATGTGATTTTGTCCAGTGGGCCAACATTGGCCCAACCAATTTATTAGACTGCCAGCAGACCTCCTGCCAACCTAAAAAGTACCTTACCAACCTATTGCCAACCTAAAACCAACTCATCCCATGTTGGGCCAACTTTTTCATTGCATTAGCAGCAGACCTTCTGCCAACCTAAACCCTACCTTACCAGACCTTCTGCCAACCTAAACCCTACCTTACCAGACCTTCTGCCAACCTAAAGAACAACTTATCTAATATTGTTCAAAATTTTCTTTGTCATCTATTTCACCAGATTTTTTGAGTTGAGTGTAGGTACAGCAACAACAAACACAACAGTACTGAACAAATGTTAATTTATTACGTGAAATGTATGTACATGGCTGGACACTTGTAGTAGTCTCCTGGAAATAAATAAACAAACAAACAAATGAATTAAGTAACAATTAACAAATTACAAATTAATTAATTATCAAATTAATATGTCACACAAAGAGGCACTAACAGTATACATTCAATTAACCTTTTTGACAAAAGACTTCAAAAATGTGTGTGCAGTGTGAAGTTAATGTAGCACCCCTCTGCTCTATCTAAAGAGGTACTTTTAGGGGAGTTTGGAGGCAAGGCCTTTCTAGGTTCAGCATAATAGAAGCAGCTCTGAAAGATCAAAGAACTTACATTCATTTCTAGATGCTCCAGCGGCATCAGTCGTCAGAGTCACTGCTGTCAAGGGGGTTGACAATGCGCCTTTCTGAATTGAGGAAACCTTGAAAGTTAATAATCCATCGCATGCCTGATAACAAGCATGTCTAGTCAATAAACAGTGTAGCGAAACATGATGAAACAAGGTCTCTCAAATTCATTGTGCAGGGACCTGTGTGATTAAAAGAGGTGTGTGTGTTTCTAGTCAATAAAGTTGTGTCTTTACAAGACACTTAACATGTTTGTGGTACGGGGTGGTGGTAGCGTAGTGGTTAAGGAACCTGACTAGCGTGTAAGTAGCCTGAAAAGTTGTGGGTTTGAATCCCGGCTGCCACCGTTGTGCCCTTGAGCAAGGCACTTAACCCTAAGTTGCTCTAGGGGAGAGTGGCCCTGAACAATTGATAGTTGATGAGTTGTAAGTCGCTTTGGATAAAAGCGTCTGCTAAATGCATAAATGTAAATGTTTGTCGAAAGCTATTATTGTCATAGGCCTGTGTACAGTATTAGAAAATGAACATTTGGTTGTTGACATACCCATTTTAGACGCCCTCTTCTTCCTTCCACCATTTCGATCTCCACTGTATGTCAACCAGGACTTAATTTTGTCCTCTGCCTCCACTCCTTGCCTTTTTGCTGCCGCTGTTAAGAAAATGTGAATAAATATATTTAAATAAATAAATGAATAAATAACAAATAAGCTTGCAGTATCATTTAATCCACTAACAGCATCAAAACGATAAAAATGAGAAACTGTAGGCCTACCTGTAATGACTTTGGCCAGAAGTAAAGTGGAGAATGGGCTCTTGTGCCCTCTCCCCTACCAATTAATTTTTTTTGCCAAGTCATTGCTGATAGTTTCTCTCATTATTCTGTTGATGATATCTTTTGTGGAGGTCCCACCCAGGCTCATGAGATGTCTTATCTATGAAAAAAAAGGTTGTCAATTAAGGGTTAAGTTCGTGCAGTGTGGCTTTTGAATTAAGTAACAATAAAATCTTGCTTGGACACAGTTAAATTTTACCGGAGAGTGACATGTCTCCCTCTCAGAGAGGCGATCCTCCATCTGTCCTACATCATTTATAAAATGTAGGGGAAATCCAAAATCTGTGCCCCCCACCTCAGATGTAGCCTCTCTGTTTGACTTTTTGAACTTCTGAACAGAAAACCCGCAGCATTCTCAATACAAGAAATAAAACGAACAACAGTAAATAATTTGACTAGTCTGAAAATGGATAATCGAAGTTTTAAGCCAATTTTTCATACGTTTCATGTAAAGTCTTCAAATAAAGCACTGCAAAGTGTTACACGGACCGGGATGCAACCAATGGTTACACAAAACGGCTTTTCATGAATTTCTCTTGTGTAAATCTCATTTTTTCTTGGATGTGGTGAAAAGGGTGAAAGGTGAAAATTCAAAGGTTAAAGTTGCCCCATTGATGGGCAAAATGTTGTCTACAGCAAAATGGAAATGTGTAATAAGGGTAATAATAACTTATGTTACTGACCCTAAGAGGCTGTAAAATAGTTAAGTTAGCTATTGCACAAAATTGGAAAAAGAAAAGTGTTACAGCCAACGCTCTTTTCCCAGGGGGCTCGTAAATATTGAAGCCTTTACAAAACAAACTCATGGGCCATCAGAATTTCACAAATGTGACAGACAGCAAACTTCTACTAAATTGCAGACACAGTTTAGTACCTGGACTGTTTGTGTACAGAAGCCTGTGCTTGAATTTTAAATAGTTTTGATGATATTGTAGTCTGTCAAAGTTGCCAAACAATTGCAATTTTGTGAAAGAGGTGGTGGGTGCATTCTAGGCATATTTAAAATATTTCAGATACTGAGGTATAATTTTGCACACTTTACTTTAAGATGTGTGGGCACATAGTATTTGAGAATCAGCCAATTCTGAAGGGGTCGAATGGGAGGCATTGGTCCATTTGACACGGAATTACCTATTGATGGTAGCTTTTTGTCTGTTATCAAAAATACCCATTAAAAGCCTATGGAGAAATATATTACAACTGATTAGGATCAAATATTTAACTAATAGAAAGTCAAAACTTTTTAAAATCTGAAATACTATACACATGTAGATTAATCACTACCCACAGAAATATGACAACTTGCATACATTTTAGTGCACCTCTCCAAACTACCTCATTGTGAAAGCTATAGCTATGCTGAATATAAAATTGAATGTTGACGTGGACAAGTCTGCGATGCACTACCTATTAAAGCCCCATTGGCAAATGTTGAAAAATACAGACCAAAACTCACATTATTTTTGCACATTATTGCACTTAAGTGTATGATGCCTCATTTACATATTTAACCATGACATCTTGCAGAACGAAAAACTGCCTTATTGTAAATAATCAGAGCACGTTTTGTGGGGATATCTGTTAGGAAACATTTTAACTGAAGTGGCACATCTTGTCCCTGTATGGCATCACTATACAGTTATGTACATAGTGTAGTTGCCGAAACGCCACTTTCCTGTTTCAATAATCTGTATTCTCATTAACGAAACAAGCCTTTCAAAGATAAAATGGGTGGCTCTTAAAAGAGCCGTTGGGTTTTAAATAGCTAGACTGTTTACTTAGAGCTTGTGTACTTGGTGACAGCCTTGGTTCCTTCGGACACGGCGTGCTTGGCCAGCTCACCCGGCAGAAGCAGACGCACCGCAGTCTGGATTTCTCTGGAAGAAATCGTGGACCGTTTATTATAGTGAGCCAAGCGCGAAGCCTCCCCGGCGATTCGCTCGAAGATGTCATTCACGAATGAATTCATGATACCCATCGCCTTCGACGAGATACCCGTATCAGGATGTACCTGCTTCAGCACCTTGTACACGTAGATTGCATAGCTTTCCTTCCTAGTTCTTCTGCGCTTCTTGCCGCTCTTTCCTGCTGCTTTCGTAACAGCTTTCTTCGAACCTTTCTTTGGCGCACTTTTCGTTGGGTCTGGCATATTTCCTCTCGTGTTCAACCTGATTTCATCTGAGCTATGGTTGGTCTATGACTTCTAAATATACAATACTGTATGCAAATAAGACACAGTTCTGCATTCCTCAATAACAGACTAATGACTTGCGTCATCTCTGTAAGCGATCCAGGATTGGATACTTTGTGAAATCTGGACGACTCTTGATTATGATGGCCTAGTAGAGGATCACGCCCCTTCACACACGCTCTCGTTTTAGTTTAATTCCCGCTCTTTTTAAAATCCTTAAATGATTTTTTTGGCCAGTAGATCATTGTTTGGTTTGTTGTAACCTACGATTTGTATTTCGAGTAGTGGTTTGTTAGCTCTGTAGATTTGGCATAGACCTTTGCTTTGAATGAATTTCAGTGGAAGATATGCTAGGGGTAGGCAGAAAGCCTCTGGTCTTTTCAGCAGTCTTTCAATTCTTTATCAACGGACAATCCTTCACACAATCTATCATATGTATATTCAATGATATCTAAGTACAATAGCGATCCTGTGTGACTTTCAGCATTTAAAAATATTGAAGTAACGGGCAGTTTTTGCAGAAAAATTCTTTAGCCTATGGTGAACAGGCTAAAGGGTTTTACCTAGCGTGGTCAGCGAACATGCCAGCGGACTATTTGGTGATGAGGTGGGCTTTTAGGCAGCGTTTTAATTAAAACAAAAAGATCCTGTGTTGAGTTAGGTCTGTTGACACTGCCAGTAAGTTTATTTGCTTCGATAAGAGCCAAGCCAAAGTCGGTAAAAGAAAGTGGTAGGTAAAGTAAGGTTATTCGTTCACGACTATCTGCTTCCAGTATGACGCCGCCTCTAAAGTGGTCGTGGACAATCATGCAGTAACTCTAACAGTCGAGTCAATTCAAGTAGTAGTTAACCCGTCCCTAACTTAATATTTATAGTAAAATTGAAAGAGCGTCATTCAGATAGTAAATCATATTTTCGCTTTCGTTCACAATAGTGCAAAGCTTTGATTGCCAAAACACTACAGATGGAAACACCGAAACGAACGTAGAGTTCAGAACATGGCTTTCAGGAAATGTGGGTGGCTCTTAAAAGAGCCGTTGGTTTGAAAACAATCAGTTAGTTTAACCGCCGAAACCGTAGAGAGTGCGGCCCTGGCGCTTCAGAGCATAGACGACATCCATGGCTGTAACGGTCTTTCTTTTGGCGTGCTCGGTGTACGTGACAGCGTCACGAATCACATTCTCCAGAAAAACCTTCAACACACCACGAGTCTCCTCGTAGATCAGACCAGAAATTCGCTTCACACCACCACGACGAGCCAGACGGCGGATAGCGGGCTTAGTGATTCCCTGGATGTTATCGCGGAGAACCTTGCGATGACGCTTTGCGCCGCCCTTTCCAAGTCCTTTACCTCCTTTACCTCTTCCAGACATCTTCAACTACTCTGCGATGTTAACGTTTGTCAGAATGAGACTACACTGCTGAGCTGCGTCTATCTATGGTATGTATGCGGACCTGACAGAAGACTGACGCGAAGCTGTGCCCGTGCTTTGCGTCATTACTGATACGCCCACTTTTAAGTGTTCCTTGTAGGTCACATGAATTCACAATAACGAATCAAATCGCATTTGATTCTGAAGTAGCATGTTCCTAAAATAGCTATGTGATTAATTCATTAAAAGGGCAAATCTCTATGGTCTGTTTGTCTGACTATACAATTTAACAAATCAGTTCATCTGACAATGTTATTTTCGCCAATTTACGTTCCATTAGTTACGTTCTATTAGTTTGAATCACTCATCGAAATCACGCGTAAACTATGAAGTAACATACAGTCTCTGTGCGATTGTATATATATATATGTATATTTATATCAACAAATAGTTTGTGTTTTTCTGAATGATGATCGAAAAAAATGTATGTAATTGTTTAATGTATTTTTTAAAAAATATCGTAAGGTGGTCAGCTACAAGTTACAACATTGGCCTTTACACATCACGGAGGACACAGAAGTCACTAAATTCATTTTTAGATGGAATATCGAAAATGTCAGATTTAGAGATTTTATTTCACTTTATGTTATGCCTTTTCATACTAATTTTTTTACTTTCTTTTATCATTTACGTTCCATAATCACCAAATCACTCATCAAAATCACACGTAAACCATAAGGTAACTGACATTCTATCTAGGCTTGTATAATAGTAACACTTTTTTTTATTTTAGAGTGATGATCGAAAAAAATCAAATACGAAAATAATATGTTTTAGTATTTATTTGAAATATTATAAGGTGGACAACAAAGGCCTTTACACTTTGCAACAGCGGACTGATCCGTCTCATCTTTGAGAATCAATTTTAGTAATTTAACATTTAGGGGTTTTATTTTACCTTGTATTATGGTTTTCATACTCTAGTTTTTGTACTTTCTTTTTCATACCTTTAATTATTATTGTCCCCATGCCGATAGTTGTGTCTGCAACTCCCCATCTGTGTTTTACATCACACAAATGTCATCAGATTTCATAACATGTACTAATTAGAAATATCTTTCAAACCACAATATCGCGTTACTGAAACCTTTGTCTTTTTCCAAGTCGCTCTTGATATTTTGTGATGTATGGTTTTGTAGTTTTTATATAAGCAATTGTCTGTTAATATCGAGACGAGATAGTCCATTTTCTGCATACAACGTGCACGTTCCAAGCTACTGTATATTTCTGTCAAACTTATACACTTAAAATATATCGCGACTAAGGAGAGGACATTCTGATGCCTTGCTCTGAGCGTTTTATTTGGAGTTTAACCCGTTTTTAAAATACATAATGATTGTGAAAGTTACAAGAGAAAACACAAGGCAGGCTGAGGCGAAACACTGAGCCACGGAGTTGTTGGATTGAGTCTAAAACGTTCTCATGGTTAGGTTAAGTACAGCCATCGAGCGCTGGTTTTCAATTCAACATTTTGTTCGGAGAGAGAGTGAGTGTATTTGATACTAATGGCAGAGATAGCGCCCCCTCCCACTGCGGCTCCCGCTAAGGCTCCAAAAAAGAAACCGTCTCGTCCCAAGAAAGTCGGCCCTAGTGTTGGCGAATTGGTTGTGAAGGCAGTGACTGCGTCAAAGGAAAAAAAAGGAGTTTCTTTGGCAGCGTTAAAGAAATCCCTTTCTGCTGGTGGCTATGATGTAGAGAAGAATAATGCTCGTGTGAAGCTTGCTATTAAGAGTCTCGTATCGAAGGGCACCCTAGTTCAAACTAAAGGCACTGGTGCGTCCGGTTCTTTCAAGCTGAACAAGAAGCAGGCTGAGCCCAAGACAAAGCCCGTGAAGAAGGCTGCTCCCAAAAAGAAGCCAGCTGCCAAGAAACCCGCTGCAGCAAAGAAGCCCAAGAAAACAGCAGTGAAGAAACCCGCCGCCGCTAAGAAGTCTCCGAAAAAAGCAGCCAAGAAACCCACCGCTGCCAAGAAGGCCACCAAGAGTCCTAAGAAAGCAAAGAAGCCCGCGGCTCCCAAAAAGACAGCGAAGAGCCCCAAAAAGGTAAAGGCAGCGAAACCCAAAGCAGCCAAACCTAAGGCCGCAAAGCCCAAGAAGGCGGCACCCAAGAAGAAGTAAACGCGCATTTTACCTCTTTAGAGGTTCAAAAAACGGCTCTTTTAAGAGCCAACCACTTGTACGAAGAAAACATTTATCCCATAAGTCGAAACACTGACTCGGTTAAAATAATACCATGATAAATTTAGTTTAGTTAACTCCGCTTCTGGGTACCACTATGGCAGGCAGCCAGCCAACTGCTCAGTGTTAGTGTGTGCTTCACATCACCGTTTCACAAATGCACGATAAGGACAAGAGCAGGGATCAAATTCTTTGTGTGAATACCAGCCAATAAGACTGATTCTCTGTTCTATTGCTAACAATTCAATTATGTTCAGCACTCATTCAATAAGCCCACAAAGCCTACAAAAACCCAGAATGTAACCCATTTCTTACAACTTGAAAACGTTTTTGGTTCAACCATAGAAATCAGACCAGAAGTGCTAAAAGCGTTCCTGAAAATGTAGTAAACGTAGTAACACTTCAAAGAACATTATCAGTCTACTTTCAGCACTAAAAAATGCATGTTCCTCATTCACACAAGAGCCAAGAAAAAAAATGTAGGCTATGTTGATGGCAACCTGATACCGCACCCACCGCTCTTATTTTCATCTTTTCCAATACTTTCTTTTCAGCTTTTGTGGCTAGCTTTGGGCTGGATCATGTATTTTAAGTTTGTTGCTTTTTGTTTAGTTTTAGTCTGTCTCCAACAGTTTGGAAAGTTTAAATGAATCTGGTGTTTTTACGGAGCGCTTCTATTCAAATAATGCGCTCAGACTGATCTGGAGTTTTCTTTTGATGTGTAGGACAGACGGAGTGGAGGAAAAACTGGAACCGGGGCTGTGAAGGTGATGGTAAGACGTCAAGGAGCGGCGTAGAGGCGCGTTTACCCATAGCTCGAGTGGGGGGCATGTAGACTACATTACGATGGCCAAGTTGATCATCTTGTTTATGTGATAACCTCTGATGCGAAGACCTCTACATACTCACATGGGTAGGCCAAATGATTCCTAGTTGACCTCTTGTTCCTTGGTTTGGCTTGTTTGTCTAAATCTCGCCAACGATTGGCTCTCTACGTTGGCCAATCAGCGAGAGGATAGTTTGATATTTTCTTTAAATAGTGCTCGCCTGAGGACGAGTGGTGTTCTTTCTCGACGTATGTATTGGGTAAATCGACAATGAGTGGAAGAGGCAAAACCGGTGGTAAAGCTAGGGCTAAGGCCAAGACTCGTTCATCTAGGGCTGGACTTCAGTTCCCAGTTGGTCGTGTGCACAGATTGCTACGCAAAGGCAACTATGCTGAGCGTGTTGGTGCTGGTGCTCCAGTGTATTTGGCTGCCGTACTAGAGTACCTGACTGCTGAGATTCTGGAGTTGGCTGGCAACGCTGCCCGCGATAACAAGAAGACCCGTATCATTCCTCGCCATCTTCAGCTGGCGGTCCGTAACGACGAGGAGTTGAACAAATTGCTCGGCGGAGTGACCATCGCTCAGGGTGGTGTGTTGCCTAACATCCAGGCTGTGCTTCTGCCCAAGAAAACTGAGAAGTCCAAGTAAATGGATTTCATGGAAATCTCATAAACGGCTCTTTTAAGAGCCACCCAAATATTTCTCTTAAACGCAAATGATTTAATATATACACGATTATATTTTTTGCCCCTCCCCCCCAAGGTGTTTTCACGTCTATTCGAAATAATTATAGGTCTCATCTTGTCTAAGGCAAATATTAAGGATTTTCTACGATACATTTCAGGGGTTAGAGGTAAACATTGGCTAATGGCAAGTTTATGCTCGAGCATAATGACTACTTTGCTTTTGAAGTTTTCACATAATTAATTGCATACCATCTCTAAATGAATTTGAATGACATGTTAATGTTATTCTGATAAATAGATTGATTCCCACCCATTCCTCTAGGATACAGACTGCACCACAAAATACCTGTATCATATGTCTGTGTTGTCAACAATTAGTGTCTTGTAGCATTGCCCGTAAGACTGCGAAATGTTTAGGCAATTACTTCACGAAGCTTGCACCAAAAGCGCCGATGCGTAAAACAACGATTCATGGGTTGACAGTTTGCGTTTTAGCTGTATACTTTGGAGGATCATACCATTATACTTATTTTATGAAAACGTATTATGAGAAATATCACCCCAACGTGTTGGGGACAACTTGCCAGCGCCTGAGCACCTCACTAAAGCGGTTAGTTCGGTTGACTAAATTTGTTTGAATTTCAGGCGCCAAATGTAAATGGAGCGAGATGGCCAATAATATTTGAGCACGCTCATGACATTTACCCAATCACTTAAAGCCGAGCAAGACTGGATGGTATAAATACCAACGGTAGTATAGATCAGGTTGTACATCATTCAGCAGCATATTGGTAAGTGAATAATGGCAAGAACAAAGCAAACCGCTCGCAAGTCTACTGGTGGCAAAGCCCCAAGGAAACAGCTCGCTACGAAAGCGGCCCGTAAAAGTGCTCCTGCTACTGGTGGCGTTAAGAAACCACATCGTTACAGGCCTGGTACTGTGGCTCTGAGAGAGATCCGTCGCTATCAGAAATCCACTGAGCTGCTGATCCGTAAACTTCCTTTCCAGCGTCTGGTGAGGGAGATTGCTCAGGATTTCAAGACTGATCTGCGTTTCCAGAGCTCTGCTGTCATGGCCCTTCAGGAGGCCAGTGAGGCTTACTTGGTCGGCCTGTTCGAGGACACCAACCTGTGCGCTATCCACGCCAAGAGGGTCACCATCATGCCCAAAGATATTCAGCTTGCTCGCCGCATCCGTGGAGAGCGTGCTTAAGTTGTCACTTCTAAACCAAATATAGATCAAAGGCTCTTTTAAGAGCCACACAAATATTTTAGAAAGCATATTCTGAAAGTCTTCATTACACCAATGTTGAACTGTCATAAGTATTCCGGGAGTTTCATGTAAGCCTTCTACTTGTAGACAAGGCTGCACGTTTGATAAATGCACCTTTCTGAAATGAATCCTTAAACACGGCGCCTGTTTTAGAGCAGTATTAGTGGACTGTCTTTTGTGTGTAATGTTACATTAAACATTTTTATTGTGTTAGTTCTCACCCAGCACTGTACATATCCTGAATGGCTGGTGGTGTGTTTATCCGCCCTGCATATGATGCAATGGCAAAATTTAAGTTGGGCATCTGATTAAAAGAATACTTCAGTGTTGCTTAAAGTTAGTGTTAGGCATTGGGAGTTAGGAGGGAATTTTGAGCACTGTCAAGTTTTGCCAAATGTAATAACATTTGAAACTGTTGTGGTATTAGCAAAACATTTTTTTTAGAATAAAAGCAGCTGAAAGAACAAATGGCTATAATTTTAGGATTAATTTTTTGTTGGGATTATGTGGGGTCCTTAAGAGGGGTTTCCCCAGTAAGGTTTGAGAACCCTTGATTTAGAAGGTTCAGTAACAATTCAGCAGTGCCAAATGTGGATTGCCTCCATGCCACGCCTCACTGATGCAGTATTTTATGCAGAAAGAGGCCCAACCAAATATTTAGTGCACATATGTTAACATTTTCAGAGGGCTGTTGGTTGTATGTGATATAATTTTGTGAGAATACATCTGCAGTTTTCTTTAGCTGTAAACTATAGACATGAAAATTAACACAAATAATGACTGGAAATATTTCACTTAGTGTCTAATGAATCTGTACAATGTATGAATTTCACGTTTTACATTGCTGAATTATTGAAACATGAGTATGATTCCTCATTGATATTCATCTATGGCATTTCAGAAAAAAAAATCCTGCCTTAATGTAAATAATGAAGTTGATGAAATTTTGTGGTTTGTCAGTTATCCTTGACCCCGTTTACCTGTAATAAAATCCTCCACAGGATTAACATGGGCATAAACAAACTGTTAAACAAAAAATGCTGCTCTGAATGCAATTCGATCACGTTTTCTAACTCCAGGATGACACACCTTGAGGTCTACTTCTCGGGAGTGGTACTGACGGACCAAATTCAGCGGTCTGGCACAGGTACCATGTTTGTGCTGTACGTATGCAGATCAGTGAGGACCCTGCATAATGTCAGATGTTTAGTTTCCCCCCCAACCCCAACCCCGTTGCCTATTATTATGACTGCGACAGCTTATCAATGGAACAAGCTTTAAAGACAAAGTGGGTGGCTCTTAAAAGAGCCGTTGGATTTTAAATGGACAGTGTTTACTTGGAACTGGTGTACTTGGTCACAGCCTTTGTTCCCTCGGACACGGCGTGCTTGGCTAGCTCACCAGGCAGAAGCAGACGCACTGCAGTCTGGATCTCCCTAGAAGAGATGGTGGATCGCTTGTTGTAGTGAGCCAAGCGAGAGGCCTCCCCAGCAATGCGCTCGAAGATATCGTTGACGAATGAATTCATGATGCTCATCGCCTTGGAGGAAATACCGGTGTCTGGGTGAACTTGTTTAAGAACCTTATACACGTACATAGCATAACTTTCCTTCCTAGTCCTCTTACGTTTCTTGCCCCCCTTCCCAGCCGTTTTAGTCACGGCTTTCTTTGAGCCTTTCTTGGGCGCGGACTTCGCAGGTTCAGGCATGATTCCCGATTTCCTCAGAGTTAACTTGTAATCCAGTGGCTTCAGTGAGTAATATAGGAATACCATGCAAATGAAGAACGGTCATTTAGCCAGTCAGCGAAAGTTTGTGACTTGGTTTTCTTGACTATGATTGGCTATCACGGTAGAAAGGGGTTGGGCTCTGTCTGTACCAAGTCAGAGACCGTTTAACCAGACACTTCTAACCCAGTCAATTCAGCACACGGATTTACCCAACCCCCACTGCCTTTGTCTCTTTGCTTCCCCGCTGATTTGGGGGAAAAGCGAAAATTTGAAAGGATCCAAATATCTCTGAATAAGGACAATGCTAAACTGAATAGCCTTACATAAACCGCTTGATGAACATCACTTTCTGACATCTTTTTTCACGTGATATTGTTGAGGTTTAAGTCGGTTATCAAGGATCTTTGGTAATTAAATACTATGTGTCTCTGACCTGCAAGCACTTTATCTTATACGTAATCTACCTTTATTTATAATTATCGATATATTTAATAATTACAATCCATTTGTAAAATTGTAGTCGTTTACTCACGGCTTTGTGGTTATGCGGACCTATGAGAGGACTACGAAGATCGAAATCGCATCGCGTCCAGGTGAATACTTCAAAAATTCAACAAACTCCCCTGACATTCTGGATACAATTGTGATGCATTAAAAACATTGGATAATAGTGTGTGAAACAGCCACGCATTCCCTCAAATAAATAAAATATTGGGGTTACATTTGATACTGTGTTCTAATTGGCTCCTGTCTATGTCGCATCAGCGAATCAAAATCTCCTTGGTTGTGTTTAAGTACCCTCCTTGAGCTTATTGACTTCATATGAGGTGAACGCCATCAACAAAATGAGCGGACGCGGAAAAACCGGTGGGAAAGCTAGGGCCAAGGCTAAGACTCGTTCATCTAGGGCTGGACTGCAGTTCCCTGTTGGTCGTGTGCATAGGTTACTGCGCAAAGGTAATTATGCCGAGCGTGTTGGTGCTGGTGCTCCAGTGTATTTGGCTGCTGTTCTTGAGTACCTGACTGCTGAGATTCTGGAGTTGGCAGGCAATGCTGCCCGTGACAATAAGAAACCCGCATTATTCCTCGCCATCTTCAATTGGCTGTCCGTAATGACGAGGAGTTGAACAAACTACTCGGCGGAGTGACTATCGCTCAGGGTGGTGTGTTGCCCAACATCCAGGCTGTGCTTCTGCCCAAGAAGACTGAAAAATCTAAGTAAATTACTGTCTTGACCTAAATTAACGGCTCTTTTAAGAGCCACCCACTTTATCAACTAAGAGCTTTTCCACGTCCATTAGCGTTACACCATTCAAAATAGTTTCGGATGAAGCAGGTACCTTTGATATTTCAGTGACGGATATTTAGTTTACGGTGAATAAAATTTGATTAAAGGTCGAAGCCTTTAATCGCCTCTAAATTGCTCAAGCATTTGGTTTGAGGCATTTTTCTTGAATGTGGCTTCAATTCCCCTAGAAGTTAAACAACAAAAAGCCATAATAATTCTGGGTTCGTCTGAACAGATTTTTACGTCCCCGTGAAGTGCTAAGGAAATATTGCCAAATAAGAGTGTCAAATCATTTCGCTCACATGGTTAAAAAACGTGCCATACAAAATTGTTTACAAATGGAAGGGACTTTTTCAATATGCTATATTGTAAACAATCTCCCGCGCTTGTTTTTCTTTTGAATTTTATGCGCCATTGTGCTCTGGCCAATGATCGATCAGCAAGTATAAACATCAGCCAATCGCTGTACAGCATTCTAGCTCAAAGGTATAAGTACTCACATCCAACACAAATGGTCACGCTTTTGAGGTTTAGTTATCACTGTGGCACAATCATGGCAAGAACCAAGCAGACCGCGCGTAAACTGGTGCCACTGGTGGTAAAGCGCCAAGGAAGCAGCTTGCCACTAAGGCTGCCCGCAAGAGCGCCCCGGCTACTGGTGGTGTAAAGAAGCCCCATCGTTATAGGTCCGGTACTGTGGCCCTGAGAGAGATCCGTCGCTACCAGAAATCCACTGAGCTGCTTATCCGTAAACTGCTTTTTCAGCGTCTGGTGAGGGAGATCGCTCAAGATTTCAAGACTGATCTGCGTTTCCAGAGCTTTGCTGTCATGGCCCTTCAGGAGGCCAGTGAGGCTTACTTGGTCGGCCTGTTCGAGGACACCAACCTGTGCGCTATCCACGCCAAGAGGGTCACTATCATGCCCAAGGATATTCAGCTTGCTCGTCGCATCCGTGGGGAGCGCGCTTAAATCTTCACTCTGTTTAAGCCAAAGGCTCTTTTAAGAGCCATTAAGTTATTAAGAGCATTTTAATCCAGATTTACTTTCAGTGTACGTATGGTCCACTGTTTACTCTGAAGATTAGGAAGTCGTTTGCTGATGTTTGACAGTGTATCGTGAGCTAGTGCTTTACAGGTATGCTAAGAAAACTAGTCATTCTTTCTCTACCATAAAATGATCCTACACATTCATTCGCTTTCATCAAACAATTTCTCAGACAGCGCCTTTCTCAAAACCATAGCTGCAATCTGAGTTAGCAACTTTGTTGGCTGTAATGCAATTGCCCATTACCAACCAGCTACATATCATTAACCAGCACCCCGCAAACATGGGTAAGTAGTGCCTCCCACCTCATTGAGTGTCCTTGTGAGTTTTACCAAACGTCTTAACATGACGGCCATTCTTCAGATTCACCCCATGATAAGTTTTGAGATTTAGCACTTTATTGCTATGCAACTTGTGCTTGGGATGTGCTTTAGCGTGCGAGGACAGAACACACATAGTAAACACAAAGAACACAAACATGACTTATAAAAACACATCTTATAACTCACACATAATCACAGACTACATATAAATAATGACAATAATAATAGTAATGATAAAATGACAAACATTCAGACCAGAAGGCAAAAATGTCAGGTTAAAGTGACATGTGCAATAATGAACTGTACAGTATGCAATAAATATGATGAAAGGACTCATGAGAAGACTTTTAAAATAAAAAAATGAATAAATAAAAAAATGCTGTACACATGATTCCATTCTCCTGTGTCAGGAGTCTTCATAGGCCAGGGATGCCTTGCCTTACTTAGACACCAAAAAACACCGGCCGTGGGCCAGACAGGATCATAGTGCCCCTGCCCATCCCCCTCTATGACCCTATGTCCTAGCGCCAAATTAAAAGTCCTATTTCATGGGGCTAACTGAGTAGTGTGTATAAAATGGTCTATTGTGTCAAGTGTTTGCTAATGGTAAGTCCTTTAAGCAATAATTATGAACACACTGACTTCTAAGACCAACCAGTTTGTAACAATTCTCTTTCCCTTTCTGTAAAAAAAAGAGATTGAAACAGGTGAAGGAGAAATGCCAGGTGAATCAATCCAGAGCCCTGTTGTTCTAGGTCACCAAGGACTGTTAGTAGGAAACAGAACGAAAAATTTGAAGCAACATAGAACAAATAGTTGACAAAATATAAGTTGCTTTGGATAAAAGCATCTGCTAAGTGTATAAATGTCCTATTCAGTTAACATTAGTTATTGGTTCATTATTTGGTGTGTGTTCGTTATCGGTCTGTTTGTTACTGGTTCGTTATCGGTCTGTGTCTGTGTGTGCATCAATTTTTCAGATTCTTTTTCCTACAGACAGCATTAAGTGACCTTGAACAACAAGTCTATTGACTGATTCACACCGTCTTTCTCCTTTAAGTTTAATTCCTCTCACCCCCAGCCTCTGTCTTATATGCAGTGACCACATCGGACGTGTTTGTGTGTGTGTGTGTACTTAGTGTGATCAAATGATGATTTTAGGAGACTTTGGACTTGGCTAACAAGTTGAGCAAAGAATGTTGGCTGTTTTTCGGGCCTTCCACCCCTCTCTGTCCGCTCCTCCACCCCTTCCCTGGCAGACTTTTTAAAAAATTGGATTCAGTCTCCATGGCTCGGATCGAGGGTACAAAGTCAGCGGGGATCAGCTGGAAAACAAATTCCAAATTCCATTTCCAAAGACACTTTAACAAACACTGCTTGTTTGAGTGTGGGCCTGATTCACTTGCACCAAATAAAGACGATTCTGTTGAAGAGACTTTGTTGCAAAGCTGGATAAAGGTGACTGGTTGACTTTCGGACCTCCCGCCCATCACTGCTTCTGCCCCTCCCACTCTCATCTCATTGGCCAATTCTTCTAAACGCCTGCGTGGGCACACAACATCACAGACAAGTAGCACAGGAACGGACTGGTGTGATAACAGTGGACTTGAGTAGCCTCTAGGCTCAACAAAAAGTTGTGATAATCATCATCAACCATCTTAAGTCGACCAGCAGACGTATTTTTATCCAGTTTTCCTGGATGTCTGGGGTCATGGGTCAAAGGTCAAGTGGGGTCAGTTGGGTTACAACAACAACTGCTGCTGCTTTCCTTTGCGTTACACTGATCGTGGCTGAGCTGCCATCAACGGGGGCCACTGGGCTGAAAGGGGTAAGTTTGCTCTATTCATTGTTCAAGTGAAAAACTGTCAAGTGAACAACTTCCAGACAAGTTTTACAGGGCAAAGCCA
This sequence comes from Tenualosa ilisha, assembly GCA_015244755.2. Classification (NCBI taxonomy): domain Eukaryota; kingdom Metazoa; phylum Chordata; class Actinopteri; order Clupeiformes; family Clupeidae; genus Tenualosa; species Tenualosa ilisha. The sequence goes on from PYXC01000366.1 coordinate 379,802, forward strand.
GTGAGGTATGCTAACCTAAGCTAACTAAGCTAAGCTAAGCCAAGCCAACTCCTCTCTATGGCCGACTTAAACTAAGGGGAAGGACTGGTCATTTACCCCTGCCTGAGGCTAACTGACCCCAGCCTGGGGCTAACTGACTATCCTAAGAACTTTTTTTGCTATGTCAAGCGGACAGTGCGGCGTGCGTGGTCTAATGTGTTAATAATGTATTAATGAAAACGGACCAAAATAATGTCTGCGCACGAAACGCAAAGGTGGCGGTGTGAATGAGACATCAGAATCATCTTATACCCGGCATCCCCTGCTCATTCATTCATTCATTCACTCATTCATTCATTCATTCATTCATTCATTCATTCATTCGCTCATTCATTCGCTCATTAATTCATTCATTTATTCATTCATTCATTCACTCATTCCCTTATTCATTCATTCATCCCCTGTACTCAGATGAAACTGGCCTTGACTGAAGACGGCGAGCTGTTTGATCTGTGGAAGAGTGCCTCCTCCTCGTCTTTGCTCAAGATCTACTTCTTCAACATCACCAACCCCGGTGAGGTTCTAATGGGTGAGAAGCCTCGTGTCACTGAGGTCGGGCCGTATGCCTACAGGTAAAAAAAAACACCGGGGCCCGATTGAGTCGATACTTAAATAATGTTTTTTTTTTGTTTTGTTTTTTTGACACTGCAGCAACAGAGTGAGTTCGAAAACAAGCAGAGAGGTGCATCAAAATTACATATATATATATATTTATTTATTTATTTATTTTTTTTTTTAATTGTGAGTACCAACAAGCCACTGACATTTATTTTGGAATTCACCAACCATTCAATAGTAAATCATTAATTTGTTTTGTTTTGTTCTGCTTTGTTTTTAAATCTACAAGACACCTTCAAAATTAACCAGTTTTTTTGCAGGTGACAGGGTGCTAATTTAGAGTTAATTAAACACAACACCATGTGATATTGGTTTAATTCAAATGAATTGGTGCACTTAAAACATAGCCTACTCACCTAAAAAAGTCTGTTGACTCAAATGAATTTGTCCTATGAAAATCTGTTGAAAGTCTTATTCTCATCCACAGGGTAAACAGACAAAAAGAGAACATCACATTCTTAGAGGAGGGTGGCAAAGTAGCAGCCGTCACTCGGGAGAGCTTTGTGTTTGTGTCCGAGGAGTCAGTGGGGAACCCCAATGTCGACCTCATCACAACAGTCAACATCCCATTAGTGGTATATGATATAGGCATTATATACTAATAACATACAATATACTAGAAGCATAAAGTGTTTGTTTCAGGACTTTGGCCAACAGAACAGAGATAGATAGATAGATAGATAGATGGATAGATAGATAGATAGATGGATAGAGATTATTTATCCAGGGGTAAATGGCAGGGGTAAATAATTTTGATTGTTATTTCAATCCCTGTACATTATGTTCAGAGTTGTGTATGGATGGTGTGGCTTACTGCAAGAGGTTAGTGTGGAGGTGGTGGGCTGAATGGTATTTGTTGAGTGTACTTATGTTGAGTGTACTTATTCAACTCAGGCATGAGCCTTATTAAATTCATCTTATTACTATAAGGTTCTGCATAGTTCTGCCTTAAAATGCTTTTTTTGTGTCTGTGAAGGAACATTTGTTCAAGCCCTTACTTTTTGCTCTCTTCCTCTTCATAGAGTTTGATGGATGATTTGAAGTCAAGCAGTTTTATGCTGCGTGTACTGGTATCAATTTGGGCGGTTAGGCATCAGATGGACATCTTCAGATCTCTGGCTGTCAGTAAGCTTCTGTGGGGCCATAAACAACCACTTTTTGAGAAGTTACACAGACTGAAACCAGACATGAAAAATGAAGACATTGGGCTCCTTGTTGATGTAAGCGATGTCATTGCTCTTGGGTGCTCCTTGCTGGAAAGTGCCATGAGATTGTAAAAGGCGCTGTATAAATATAATTGAATTGAATTGAATCTCTAAACACACTTGAAATTGGGATAGTGATCCCGGTGCTTCAGTTTGAGACTCAAAAGAAATAGTATCTGCAATAGATTCAATTTTAGTGTATAGAGGTAGCTGTGTGTCAGGATAGCAAACAGACTGAGACCTGCTCAAACTTCCACACATTTATCTTGTTCATATCATTCATGTTCCACCATTTTCTTTGGTCTGCCAAAAGAGATTAAAGAAATGTTTGCTAGAGTATGCGTTTCATACAGAGGCATTTCGATTGCTTCCAAGTGACAGGATGAAGCCTTCCAGTGTGCCTTCCTATTGTGCCTTCCAGTATACAAACCATGTTTGTAATTCACCTGTATAATTTGTATAATAACTTGTATAATTTGTGGTCTTTGCCTGTTAGGGCAATTCATGGTAACATCTGTCATTGTCCCACAGAAAAATGGTAACCACAGTGGTGAATATGTGTACCTGACGGGGAAGAGCAATTACAGGGATTACGCTCGCATAGACACCTGGAAAGGTCAAAGGTCAGAGTGTCATTATGTCATTACGGTACTTTTTTGGTTTGGTTTGGTTTTGTTTTTGCTTATCTGAACTGAACATCTGTGCTGATTTGGGCTGGTGATTATAATGTCCATATACAATGAAGTAAATCACTTCATCAGAACATGTAGCCTACATTATTTTATTTCTAATTATACCTACAGAGCGCCCCCTACAGTTTTGGGGTGCATTATGCAACAGCAATGCAAAAAAGCTTTGCTCGGTATTATTTAAATGACAATCTGAGGCCGCTTTCGGACATAACTTCCCATAATCAACCAGGCGTTTACTCACGGATATTACAAGACACGGATGATTCAGACAAGGCTCAAACTCTGCTCAAAATCCGTCTCTGACAGAAGAGTTGCACAGGATAGCCAGCAGAGGGAGCTCTGCAGAGTTGTATAGACTCAGTAGGTTGTAAATATTTTAGTTATTCACACTCACAGTAGTCCATAGGTAGGATATATGTCTGCTCCATCTTACCCCCACATTTCTCCCTGATAACAGAAAAAAGTCATCCTATGCTGAGCCCAAATTTAGGCTATTCTCTTGTTAAGCTCACGGGGCCCTCAGAAAACAACTCACAGGGTGGCCAGAAAAGGTCAGTGAAAAATTTGGGGTGGCACAAAGATGTAATTTAAGGTTATTTCAGTAGGTTTTTGTTGATTTAGTGCAAAATAAGATAGCCAATCCACACATTTTATTCCATGTTTAGCTCTATAAGTCTTAGTTCTGCCTTTATTTACTTATGTTAATTACAGAACAACTTAGCCGCCAAAATTCGCCTTTTCCTCAAAACAGGGGGGGTGGGGTAGTAGGCTTGACGCTTGCTGACAGTATTTGCGATGGCATGAAAGTGGACTCTTAAGCAATAGACTTTTTTGGATTTTGGAATAACAAACAAATGAGATGTCGAGTCGAACCAAGGCATTTGTCAGAGCAGACAGCATAGAGTGCAGGAAACTGTATACATTTTTTTTGTTGTTGCCACCGTTATAAATTGCATTAGGCTTATCGATAAAAATAGCGTGTAAAAATGCATGTAGGTCTGTGTGATGAAAACTTTGTGAGTAATTTAACATTTTAGAGAAGAAGTGGTGTGTGTTGGACACACTTCACGTCCATTGGGTTAGGCTAATAATAATGGTTTCGAAAAAATAATAATGTATCAATTTTTAAGTATTTAGCCTATGATTTTAAATTTGAATGCTTCTATTGGGGTGGCCAGTGTGGTGGCCTGTAAGGTTTTTTGTCGTGGCCAAAATGGATTTCTCCCTTAAACGAAAACTTGATGACTGATGGCTACAGGGAGGCGTGTTGGAGACCCTTCCCTTCTCTCTATGGTGTACAAAATGTGTAGCAGCTGTGCATTTTGACATCAAAATAAACCGATACATTTGAAGCGCTCTTTTCCAAAACAGTATATCTCTGTTGTCAAAAAACATTCAAAAAATAAAATTGTGTTTTAGTTGTGCTTCTGAGTTCAGTAAAATCACAGATAACATTAATCCAACTTGAACTGTCCCGATGTTTTCTGAAAATCAATAAAAAAAAAAAGTGCCCAGTCTGACAGCATTATCATGGCTTTGCATAACGCACTGAAAAAGGACACTAGGAAGCCTATAGATATACCCTATGTGTCCGTTTAACGCTAAGAAACCTATAGATATACCCTATGTGTCCGTTTAACGCTAAGAAACCTATAGATATATCCTACGTGTCCCTTTAATGGCAAGAAGCCTATATATATACCCTACATGTCCCTTTAACGCTAAGAAACCTATAGATATACCCTGCATGTCCCTTTAACGGCAAGAAGCCTATATATATACCCTACGTGTTCCTTTGACAATGCAGTGCAACAACTCAATTTGTTTTGCAATTCAAATACTTAAAAGAGACAACAATTATAGCTGGGAATATAGTATAGGCACCCATGACTCTGTATATCATGTCTATATCAGAATCCGCTGCATGCGGTGGTGACGTCATTTATTAACTAATTTACTGACTATATATGTTCCTTTAGTTGGAAGTTTACATTATTGTATATTTGTCTGATCTATTGGCTATTGTGATCATTGAGTTTCCTCTGTGGATCAATAAAGTCGTAGTTTATCTTATCTTATCTTGTCTTGTCAAAGGTCCCATGTCAACTCTTTAACACAAATGTCTCCCCCTTAGAGAAATGTCATGTTGGTTGTCAGACCACAACAACACAATCCGTGGGACTGACGGGCGTGTCTTCCACCCCAACGTGACCAAAGAGGAGCGGCTGGATCTCTTTGTCCCGGCCATGAGGAGGTATGCAAGTTCAACCCCTTTCACCCATCTCATAACAGTGTGTGTGTGTGGGTGCGTGTGTATGTGTCTGTGTGTACGTCCGTGTGTGTGTGTGTGTGTGTGTGTGTGTGTGTGTGTGTGTGTGTGTGTGTGTGTGTGTGTGTGTGCAGGATAGAAAACCATTTTTGCCTGGTTTTGTTGAATCAGGAGAGGTTGTGCATGGCCAAAAAGCTGTCATGAACATGAGAGATGTTCGTGCCCTCCTTAGATCTTGAATAGACACTAAAACATAGAGGTAAATAAGAAGAAAGTGTAGATGCGATACCACATATTACAAATATGTAGTTCAACTGTGGTTTCCAAAGAGACTGCCGTTTAGCAATACATTTCAGTACTAATTGTAAGTTTAATCAGCTTGTAAATTGCACTTGATATTATTGATATCATTCATTTAATCAGAGACGGTCCAAATCCATAATCATAGTACATCTTGGAAGATATTAGCCTGATGCACCAAAAAACTTTCACGTTGTTTCACGCCAAGCATCATATCTCCAATGGCATATGTTTACTTCCTGGTGGGCAGATACTTTCTGACGTATATGTTATGTTATGCGCCAGAAGGCACTATAGTAGTATTCGGGTATAGCTTCAAAGATCAAAGTATTCCACTAATCATTTTTACTCCCCCACAGTGATTTGGGACCAACATAAAAAACTCATTAAAAATGCCCCAATACTGTTGGCGGTTTCAAATCTAGACTTTAGACCAAACTGCTTCTATGAATTCCTTTTTAATTTTTGTGTCTTATAACCTTTTATTTATACTCTACACTTTCTCTTTTATGTTTGTAATTTTAGCCTTTACTGTATTATTCTTGTCTTCTTTCTTCTTTCTTCATCTTTTTTGTGCTTTTACATTTTATCATCGCTTTGTTTAGCTGTTCTTTGTTTACCTTATTTTTGTACATTGAACTACTGTTTTGTATGACATGCGCTATATAAATAAACCTGCCTTATGAATGACCATTTTCACTGTGTCCCATCTTTTGGTGACCCGAAGGTCCATCTACCTGGAGTTTGAGAGCGACAAGGATGTGAGAGGGATCCCCGCCTATAGGTTCACACTGCCGAGGTCCGTGCTGGCCAGCGCTGAAGTCAGTCCTAACAATACTGGCTTCTGTGTCAGTGATTGCCTGGGTTCTGGCCTCCTCAGTCTGACAAAGTGTGATGGTATGTGTATTGTGATCATAATAGTATGTACCGTGTTATAATGGCGGAGTAACACTTGTTCTGCAGATCTGTCGGTTCCATTTACAGTTTCCCACAATTCAAACTATTTCCCATAATGTTTCTGTTTTAACATACCATTAGGCTATGTTATCTTAACTGGGTTTGTTTGTATAGTTTTTTTTTTTTTTTGGGGGGGGGTTACACTTAAAGCCTAGATTTCTGATCGTTTATGATGAAACACTAAGATTTGCATTTAGATTAAGATTAAGATTTAAATTTTGACAAATGCCTCTGTTCTGAGAAATTTCCGTTGTAGCGGTAGCAACCTTCCCCAATTCTCTTTCAGTTCCCGGATTAAGGCTAAGTAAAGTATCAATCAATCAATCTATCTATCTATTTATTTATCTATCTATCTCAGGCTCTCCATATGTGGTATCTCTTCCCCATTTCCTTTTGGCTGATAATGTTTACTTAGCAGCCATTGATGGACTCTTACCCAGGAAGGACCTGCATCAGACTTATGTGGAAGTCAACCCGGTGAGAGCCCTGTAAAACCTATGAGCCGAGTTTCTCGAAAAAGATGCATCACATACTCATGTGATTAATCTCATGAAAAGGGTTACTGCAGGGTCTTAAACGGAAAGTCTAAAATAGAATATTATGAATTTTTAAGGCCTTGAAATGTCTTGAATATAGTTAATTATTGTGCACAGTGCATTTTTCGCATAAACTATGCAGCTTGTTTGAAGTGCAGCTTCTGTCTGTGGGGATATCAAGGTTTTTGTTTTTTTATTCACGTGGAGTTGGTAGATTCAGTCTATAGCACGGTGTGGGTTTGTGTGTGCTGTTCTTTCTGTTTATCAACCCAGTGCCTTCTAATTTGAACAAACACTTTGCAAGATCCCTTCATGTTTTGTTTTAGCTAACTGCTTTCATGGCATTGAGGTTTACTAAGTGAACGTGTGTGTGTGTGTGTGTGTGTGTGTGTGTACATGTGTGTTTGTGTGTATGCGTATATGTGTTTCTGTGTGGCTGGCTGGCTGAGTACCTTCATATAGGCAACTGGAGTTGTTCTTCAGGCCAGTAGAACTCTGCAGTGGAACATAATTCTGAAAAGGATTTCAGGATTCAGGTGAGTATCCATGATCAGCAGACATGGAGTGGCCTTCATCAGTGCTTGCCATAACACACATGAACTGGGGCATTATTGGGTAAAATTCACTGATGGCAAAAAAAATGTCTTGCAAACTGCATTGAAATGCAATGCTTTAGTCCGTGCTGTGCTTTTAGCTGTCACTATGTGTGACCTTTACGTAAAAACATCCAAAAACTCAATCAATTTCACATTGAGTCCTAAAGGGAAACAATATGCAGGTTCTAAAATTAAATCCTACCCATAATCCCTCAAGGCAACTCAAAATCATCTCAGGTCCGATTCAAACTACATTAGTACCAGTATGCCAGTTGTCAACTAGTAAAAGCACTCCTCTCCCTTTTCCTCTTAGCAAGACTAGACATCTCAAGAAGACCGTTGTTCCGATCATGTACCACAAAGAGGTACGAGACCCCACATTGCACACACGGGCATATATATTTTTTTTTGTTTTTTTTTCCTCTCTTAAATACACAAACTGCCACACAAGCTGTAGAACATGCACATACACTTTCACTTACACTTTTTTCACACAGACTGTACACACACACACACACACAGGGACACACACATACATTATGTATGGACATATGTACAAACAAAACAAAACAAAAAAAAAATGTACATCCACACTCGCACAGATCACAGACTCCATCTGTGACCTGTAGCCTCTAAGCTTTGAACTTTGACCCCTCACCACTGTTCCTATTGGCAAGGTGGAGGAGATTGATGAAGTTACTGAGACCAAGCTGAAACGGCTGTTGCAGACTACACAGTGAAAGGTATGAATGTGTATGTTCACGTGTGTGTGTGTGTGTGTGTGTGTGTGTGTGTGTGTGTTTATGTGTAAGTGAAATCTCTTGTCAACGTTGATGTATTGGGTAACATCGCTTTGCACCCTCATCTCTTTATACGTGTTCAGGATGAACAAAGACTTCCCCCTGACTAACAAGATCTGCTGCTGTCAACTGGCAAGGGACTAAGAACATGGCAGACGGTTCCTGTATGCATATTGCTGCAGTTGACACCAGTGTGAATTATGGGAGACATCGAATTTTTGCACTGGATACAATTTGAAATCCCATTTACGTTCAATGAAATTAACATGATGACAGATTAAATAAATATGACGTTTTGATGAACAATTGTGGCATGCATTCAATAGGTAACACATTTATTTGGTGAATGAAAGGGAAACAGAATTTCTGTCTTTATTAAAGTGAGTGCACAGGAAACATGCACTTATTCTCTCGAATGCCAGTAGCAGCCATGTATAGCAGGATGCCATTTCAGAAACAGTCTCTATTCTGTTCAAAGGTAGCCTGGTAATAGACCCTCGTTATACACTTTCGTTTCGTAGGGAGATGATAATCAAGCGGAAGTGCATAGGAGGGCATGGCCAGGCTAGTTCAAACGTCTTGTCTGAAAAAACAAAAAAACATGAGACTGATATGTCCCCGATCCATTTGAATTCCATTCCATCTTTTACTGTCGTCGATTTTCATTCCCGGTCACTGGATGATTGACAGGTGGTGAACACCAATCGCCAGCGCTAGCGACACAGCCGAAGCGGAGACGGTTCAGGAAGTGTTCAGGAAATGGGCGAAGTCGGTCGAAGTTTACGTTTTGTGAAGTTGTCGTCGCTGTTTAATCTCTTCTACAGATGTATGCACTAGTCTCGTCGATTCAAATATTCAAACGATTGTTTACTCCTGAATGCCGAATTTTCCCTCTGTAGCTTTGTTACAGATTCCACTTACTGTCATGTTATCAATTCGCTGTATGGTGTTTGCCTTTTCTCGACGAGCCTCTGGGCTCGACGTCTTGAGTTAAACATTACCCGTTTACTGTACAGCTCACGGTGATACAGTGCTTTAGTTTATCCCTAGTCCGTACTAGGAGTCGCATAAATTAGTTTGCGTCTGGTTACCGTTCTGGGTGTAACGAGATGGCCAGCTAGTAGGCTACCGTCCAGAATCACATCCAAACCTTTGTTGTGTCGAGAGGCTGCTGCACGTCAAAACAGTCCAGTCAAAACACCTCGAGGTTCCTCTCACTCAGGCCCAAAATTATGTAAGACAGGCTTCCTGGAAAACGAGAATGACTGTGGAACTAAAACGAAAACAAAACCATACCCTTGTCCGCCTGTGTGGATGACAGACATGATCCGCCAACAAGACAGGTAAGAGGCACCAACAACTGGAAAAGATGCAATAGCTTCTTGTCTAACGTTACACGTTTATACTTGTCCTAAAAGGCAACAGTAGGGTATTAGAGAGTTTGGAGAGGGAGCTTGTAGCATTTAGGAAGTGTACGTTTTGTTTTGTGTTGCCGGGGTCACCGTGTGTTTGTGTTCGTTTTGCGATGTGATATGATGTCATAGAAATTAGATTATGTTCTCTTCTACCCTTTGAATGAAATCCTACCGTGTCGCAACATCATTCGATGTTTCTTCTCGTTTTCTTTTCTTTCCCGGCGACTCTCTGTCGCCAGGAATAGAAATTGTCACTGAAGTCTACAGTCTTCAAGGGGCAAGTAGTCATTTAACAGTCTAGTCGAGTACCTGTGTATTTTTCATCGGTTTCAGGTGTCATTCTAGACTAATGTCTCAACTTTGAAGATATGTTGCGGTTTGATTATGGAACATGCTAAGTTTAATTTCTCTGTTTCCTTGATGGTAAGCTATTAACGCACCTGGTGTGACTTGCCAGTCTGGTTTTTCGTTTCCGAGTAAAGTGCTCTGTTTCGCATATTCGTTTGAGCGCATAAATTAACTTTTGTCATCTTGTGAAGATAAGCGTAGGTTAAGTTAGTTCTTCCATTTTGTCTGTCTGTTTGGAGTCTCAACGCTTGTGTATGAGCGTTTATTCATACCTTGGTTTGAACAAACACTCATACATGCACACACAGGATTTTATCAATGTTGATGCTGTTGTGGATTCTGTTTTGTCATTCTGATTCTTTATCAATTATCTTGGAAATTCCTTGCAGTAGAGAAAGTAAGTTAGTCCAGACAGGTTTTCAGTATCAAACCATTATCTTGTACTATTATGGTGGCCATAACAGCATACAAATGTAATAGCATTGATAAGAGGAATTCATTATGTGAGATGCAGATGATTCCAGTGGATTGAGGCATTAATTTCTCACTTCTATTCAATTCCTGGCTCTCAGGTCCCACCTTACGTGCACACACACATTTCTATTCTCTTGTCCCCTGTGAGTGAGAGCGCGTGTGTCTGTTGTTCCTCAGGTGATCAGGGGGGTGTCATGCTGGTGTTGTCGAGGAGCATGGCGACGGCAACAGCGGAGGTGGAGGCAGCGACAGCGGCCGCAGTGTCGTTGACGGCACAGTCGAGGGTGCGGCTGGACACGGAGGTCGGCAGCGATGAGGTGGAGGACATGGACACCTCAGAGCCGGACTGGGCCTGGTTCTACCTGGCGGAGTGTGGTCAATGGCACATGTTTGGCGTAAGAGACTTTTTGACTTGCTGTTTGTTGTTTGCTTCATGAATGGGCCCATTTCACAGCAGCCATTTGTCCAAGAAATGGCAAGGTAAGCACAGGTGTTGTTGATGACAGCCAATAAGATTCTGATTCAGTGTAGCAGAATCAGATCCTTATTGGATGTAGTCAAGATGTCATTAGTAACACCTTGCTGTCGCTACTTCCTGGAAAATTAGCTTCTGCGAAATGAGGCCATTGACCTCAAGTGGTAAATATTGTCTGTCTATGATCTAAGCCCCCCACTCAACAGACCTCGGTTTGGTTGATCTCACATAGAAAACCGCTATGCTGTCTATCTAGCTATCTGTCTATGCATCTGTTATTCCTCTGGGGTAAGAGTACCCACTAAGCCCATGTATTAGTTAAGCCCACTTTCAACTTGAAAGTAAAATTTTACTAAAAGAAAACTTTGATGTTTGGGCCCCTCAAGTATTTTGCCACTTCCTTCAGAATTCCATTTATTTTATGAAAAATGAGAGGTAAATGATTTGATATTTGTATGTTAAGACATAATACTTTGTCATTCTAAGGTATTTGTCTACATTTGGAAAGATGTCTTTTATGCGCTAGTGCACAGAGCTAATCTGTCAGTCAAATGACAAGCTTTGTTTAGTCATACACTGGCAAAAAATTAAATATGTCAGGTGTGTGTAATGAATGTCAGATTATATTTTGGCTTCATGCATGATTCTGTAAACATATCTTTGATTTTGACAAGAATATATTATTATTCCTAACTACTACTCATTAAAGTACCAATTAAGCCCACTATGCCCGATTTAAGTCCACTTCAATGTATTTCAATGGGGATTTCCTCCCTTTAACCAGCTTTTTCTAAATTCTTGTGTGGAAGTGTTGATAATAACCATTGTTTTTGTTCTTTCACCTTTTTAACTTACTTTACAACTATAAAAATAGGCCTCCATACATTATAGACCAAAGACTGCTTGCACTTTATTTCTAATTTAGACAATAGGTAACAACTAAGTGTATATCAGAGAAAATGTTAAACAAGATATACATAAAAGATTAATATGTATATTTTGTTTAACATAGGTAGGGATGCAGTCTTGTGACTTTCTAATCAAATACCTACATGATTGCTAAGTTTTGGGAATCCACTAATAAACGACGCGGATCTGATCTTATTGAACATTAAGCTGTAGATTTTGTTTACAGTGAGAAATGCCCTGCTGACAATTTAAACATAAACTTGACATAGGCTGAACCTGAATAGATCATCCTCAGTCAAAGCACCATTTATAGGTGTGCATCTTAGTAGAGTTAGACCTGCAAAGTTTAGCCTTTGTATGATGGCATGAATGAAGAAATGAACAAACTGAAGAACAGAAAGAAGGAAAGAAGAGGAAATAAAACAATTAAAAAGAAAGAATTAAAGAAAGAACAACTGTAAAGGGGTTATGATTCAGTCTACAGGTAACTGTGTCTGCGCCTTTTCACAATCCCTGTAAGTTCCTCATAAATTAAGGGTAGGACTTCACCTGAGCAGACCTAGGTCTAATTCAAGAGTTATTTCCAATTTGTATTTATTTAACATGTTACTGAATTGATGCTTTTCTAGTTTTATGCTTGTAAAGCAATAATATAGTATATTTTATATATATATAAAAAAATAATATAATATATATATATATATATATATATATATATATATATATATGATGTGGGCTTATTTGAAACAGCCATGGGCTTAAAAAGTACCATGGGACCAATTAAGCCCATGCCAGACATATCTTCATTATATCTTTTGAAATCTATGAAAAAATTTATGCATACATTTTCAAATGAGAGATTAATTTTTAAGTTATCTCCCCTGCAAACCATGCCGATATCGATGGAAAACATTTACGTTTTGGTGGGCTTAATGGGTACACTATACATCTGTCTATCGATTTATCTATCTATCTGTCTGTCTATGTATCTATCTTTCTGTCTGTCTATCTATCTATCAATTTATCTGTCTATCCATCTATCTATTGATTTATCTATCTATCTGTCTGTCCATCTGCCTGTTTATCTATCTATCTATCTATCTGTCTGTCTGTCTGTCTGTCTGTCTGTCTATCTATCTGTCTATCAATCTGTTGTCTTATCTGTCCATCTGTATGGCTACCGTAATGCATACTGTTGCCAGTACAGCTATTATGGCCATGTGGCCTGACATACAAGTGGAGTTTGTTAAAGAAACAAAAACAGTTAAAGGGTGAGTTTAACTGAAAGGACAGACTTGGCAACCTCAGGCTACTTGGCACTGACATAGTGAATGGCTTGGTCACCAATTGACAGTCTAGCACTGATGTTGGGTAGCCGACAAATCAGTTTTTAGTTAGTGCCAATCAGAGCAGTCAGTGGGTTTTCACTAGAATAGAGGGGCTACGCCTGAGGTCAAGTCTTGCAGAATCTCGCCACTACTGTTTTAGTTACAGAACGTAATGAAAAACTAAAACAGAGGGGGTTTTCATTTGCAAAGTTATTTTTGATTGTTTATAGATATATATTAGCAGGTCTTTTGGCATTGTTACTTGGCAATACAGATAAACGCGAGATTTGGGCGTCATTTCTGTCCGTAGCTGTATCCCTTCTAGCAACAACCCTCAGTGATGTAGGCCTTTGATGCACATATGGACTCTAACGAAACTCTGTTGTCATCTCCAGAGCGATCCTTTTGCTGCAAACACAGTGAACAGCAGCTCGATCGAGCAGAGTTATATGAGGAACCGACACGGCGGCCTCGAGTTCCACACACACAAATACTCCTACAGAATAGACTTCAAAGGTTTGAATTCATATGGAATGTTCCAAGAGTTTGATTGTTAGCATCATAGCTGTTCCCCTAGAGTTTCCATTTTAACATTCCATATGTTATATTTAACGTAGCCGAAGTAGCTTGGGAACAAAATAGAACAAGGAAGAGGACTAATGTTGTGTTTTTGGCTTCAGCAGTGTCCCTCTGTTCTCTGTGTACAGACATGAAGCAGACAAACCTTGACACAGGGAAGCAGAGACCTGTCAAGAGGGCAGTGCAGACTGTGGCTACCTTCAGGTGACTACTAATAACATTTATATTTAGCAGACACTTTTATCCAAAATGACTTACATTTGTTAACTGTTAATTACTTCAGAGCCAGTCTCCCCTAGAGCAACTTAGGTTAAGTGCCTTGCTTGAGGGCCCAGCAGTGGCAGCCATGATTCAGACCCACAATTTTTAGGCTACCAGCATGCTAGCTGGGTTCCTTAACCACTAAGCTACTACCGCTCTTAAAATAAAAGTACAGCTGTTTTCATCAACAACAACCACATGGGGGTATTTCAGTAAGGTGGTTGAATGGCAAACCTGGGAACATTAACCCAGAGGTGGTGGTAGACCAGATAATAGAAGAGTCTGAAGACTCATTGTCTTAATGAACTAAACAAAGACAACAGGCTGCTCTAGTGTCTGGTTTCCCACTTTCTCTTGGTGAACTACTTGGAATGCCCCTCTCCCGTAGAACTGAGTAGACTGACACTGATACTTCTGCCGCTTTACCTGCGTCTGCCACTGATGCAGTCACTTTGAGGGGCTGTTCAGACCAAATGCGCTTTTCTCCTGCAAAAAGCTTTCAGTGGACAATAAAACATGAAATAAATAAAATACATAAAAAGTTTGAAAAATATTTTTAAATTGTTCTTAGATGTATATTAGTAGGTCATTTGACATTGTTACTAGGCAACCCAGATAAAAACAGGATTTGGGTGTCATATCCGGACATATCTGCATCCCCTTTAATGACAACCCTGTTTCCTACGGGCCTCCTTCACAGCATACATTTTTCCAAGAAGTGGCCATGTAAGCACACTACTGGTGTTATTGATGACATCCAATAAGGATCTAATTCTGCTACACTGAATCAGAATCTTATTGGTTGTCATTAACAACACCTGAGCTTACCCTGCCACCGTCATGGAAACGTGGCTGATGTGAAGTGAGCCCATTGTGTTGAGTATGATGCGTGAGCACAATCTTTGACTGCATTACACATTTTTGTTGTTTTTTACTGCATCCAGATCTATTTGTGATACCCCTGCAGTACCAGTACCCAGCCACTGGGAGGCAGTAAACGTAACGGAACCATACCAGGTACTGTACATTTCTCTGTATGTACTGAACACACAGTGAAGTGACTTGTTTTGGTATGTGATCAACAGTTAAGCTTCATTGCAGGGAAAAATGTGATGAGATTTTACAGACAAGAGTTGTATCATATCAAAGTGTTTGAAAAATACATAAAGTATTCGAGTGATAGACTATGGCACAGGTGCCGTGAATAGGTGTCAGTAAAGCCCGGCTCCTTCGGACTTTGTTGTGTCCTTGAGCAAGATATACAGAACCCCACTAAACCTTTTCATGGCAGCCTATACCACTGGTGTGTGTATGTGTATGTGAATGGGTGAATCAATGTAAGGTTTAGGTAACTGAATTTGCATAATTTTTTCACTTAGCACGTTATAGTTTAGCTCCAGCCATGCAGATTTCCTTGAATGGCCAAGTTAACTTAACTTAACACCATGAGTTTGCCAGTTCAATCTGGCGATTAAACCCCTTTACTATCCAACTGCCTGACATAAAGACTAGACTCGACATTGATAGGCTATTTTAGCAACATAGCATGAGAATTGAGGAATAATGCCAAACAACTAGTCTATTTACCTGCTTTATTTAAATGTTATAATTCCAAAGCAGCCACTTTGATTCTATTCATACACATTTACACTTTTAATGATCTATTCATTAGGCCTAGGCGTACTTCACTAATTCATGACTTCGTCTTATTGTATGGCTCTTCGGAATGCTGCAGGAGGTTCCATTCACTTTGAATGGGCCTTTCTAACGTTCAAAGGTCAGTTATTTCTGTATAATCACCACTGCAAAAGTATAATGACCATTGTCATTGGATTCAGCAGGTCACGGCAGCTTAAATCTTTCTAGTTCAAATTGTGTTCAAATCGTTTAAGTTCAGATAGGAAAATATTTCCCTTCGGGAGAAATCAAGACCCCTTGTTCGCCCCGTTGGGAAATATTTTCCTATAATGACCAGCCGACAATACATTATTGCGCTTATTATACAGCTGCTTGCCAAAACAACACACAGATGTCTTTTAAATTGAATATAACCCCTCTCTACCATTACCTTATTTTGATCATACAATGATCTTACCGGAGCCTTTGCTAAGTGATGCATTTGCTTTGTGTCTGGGACACCCATGGGTACGCTGCGGTGCTTCAGAAAATGGAAAAAGTGTCTTTGGTTTGGGCACTAAAAAACTGTTGTTTGTTTGTTTGTTTGTTTGTTTGTGTACATTTGTTTGTTCTCTCCAGCTCGTTGCCCTCATGCAAGAATCACTGGAGTTCAGGCAGGTCAAAGAGCTTTATGAGAGAACGATGAGCAACACCATCCGTTCTATCCATCGGATACAGAACAGCGACCTGTGGGAGTTCTTCTGCAGGTGGGCCAGACTCTCACTTCTGAGGTTAAACCAAAGATCACAGAGCGTCATATGAGGAGTTCAGAAGCAAAACCCACGCAAAAGTCCATTTGCAATTAATTGACAGAAATATATTTATATAATTTTGATAAGCTTTAGCATCAGTCTAACTCCAATTAGATACTTTTGGTTTGATTTGTTTTTACTTGAAAGTAAAATTCAAACTGCGGTTTGATAGACATTATTTAGAAAATATCATAAAAACAACACATTTTTTCATCTGCACTCTTCATATTTTCTCCCAGTTACTATGGGAGAAAATGTGAATAGTTCCGGTCTGCAGAAGTTGGAATATCCACATGATATCACAACATAAACTTGACCTCTGATCGCGCATTAAAACACAGAATTTGTCAAACATTTGCCTCTTGCTCCACTTTTACGCTCTCTAGTAAAACGCTGGTGTCGGATCAGTAGTCAGAACCAGGGGTCTGTCTCACAAAGCTCTTTTAGACTGTAGTCCAACTTAATGACGAATAGAAATAAAATGTTCTCACTACTGAAGTCAGACACTGATGTCGGATCAGTAGTCAGAACCAAGGACCTGTCTCACAAAGCTCAAAGTCCAACTTAATCACCTGGAGAAATGAAACATGTGTTTTTAATAGTATGCCAGGATGTGTGTTATTCCCAGGTAATGGGAAACCTATCAAGTAGATCTGATTTAAAAAAAAAAAAAAAAAGTTTAATCACCGTTCCATATCAGTGGAGAAAATATGGTCCGGGAGCTTGCCAGGGGTACTCAGTAAAACAAAGAGTGTCTTAGGGATTGTGCAGCAGTTTGGGAACCACCAGTAAGCAAAGTCATTGTCAAGGTCTGTGTTTGTGGAGCTGCCCACAGATGACAATCACAGGTGTCAATCACAGATGACAATCTCAGGTGTCAATCTCAGGTGTCAATCACAGGTGTCAATCTCAGGTGTCACATCAGGACTCAGAAACCCACTTTACACAGAGTCTTGAGTACCAAGATTTACTTTGAAACTGAAGGAGTTGAACAAGTGTGTCTCTTGTAGTTATTTTGTACCAGAGACAGGGTATTGGACAGCTTTATGGTAAAACAACTGCATTGTTGTTGCTCAGTGGCAAGAGAACCACATTGTTTCACTTTAAGGTAACAGAACTTTGTCATGACTTTAAGGCAAGGGGCCTGGATGGTGTTTCTCTATGGTAACAGAACTGTTGTGTCGCTTCTGTTCCAACAGGAAGCGGGAGCAGCTAAGGAGGATTAAGAAGGGAGCAGAGGTTCAGGAAAGAATGCTGTTCCACGGGACGTCCGTCTGTAACATCCCGGCCATCTGCATGTTCAACTTCGACTGGAGGCTCACCGGGAGTCATGGCTCTGTCTACGGCAAAGGTGCAGTCATGAGATAAACAGGTGTGAGTTGTGATGGTGGCTTAGTGGTTAAGGAACCTGGCTAGCATGCTAAGTAGCCCGGAAATATGTGGGTTTGAATCCCGACTGCCACAACTGTGCCTTTGACCAAGGCACTTAACCCTAAGTTGTTCCAGAGGAGACTAGCCCTAAAGTAATTGAAAACTTTACAAAATGGAAGTTGCTTTGGATAAAAGCTTTTGCTAAATGCAAAAATATAAACGTAAATGTGTTACGAAGATGTTGTCACAGCAAAGGTGCAGTTATTTGATGTCAGGTGTTATTACAAGGCCCTTTTCAAAACTACTTCCATCAGCGACAGTTCTCCTAGGAGGTCTCCCATTCAGCACCAAACAAGCCCATGGAAGGACAAGCACCCCCACCCCCCAATTTGACTGATTGCGTCTGAGTAGTATAATACAATGTCACAATCACTACAGGTGTAGTCATTGGTTCTGCCGAATGTTTGTTTCCAGCAAAGAATGGAGCCAGGTGTCATTGAGAATGTGTAAATGTACTCTGTTGTTGTGTTTACAAGCTACGTAAAATCACTGACTGTACCTTTAACTGAGATTAATAGCCTGACAAGCCAGACATACAAGCTATTCATCAAAATGTATAGTCTGGCTATGACCAAGCTCAATACAAGGGGTGAAATCAGCGGTTGTCTGTCAGACTGCTCTGCACGCAGACAACTGATAAGCTACCGCTGGGGTACGTCTAACCAAGTTTGGTTGGACCAATCACATCGCTCTATCCTTGTACTGAATCGGGAGAACAGCTACTGAGACCCTATGGTTCGTTTCTAGACATACCTGCTTTGCAAAATCATTTGCTACCGCTAGGGTTCGTCTAGATTTCTAGGCTATGAGGTTAATGCATTGAATGTGGGCATCTATAAGGTGAATACATGAAGTGAATACATGAGGTTGATACATAGGGGTGAATACATGAGGTTGATACATAGGGGTGAATACATGAAGTGAATACATAGGGGTTACTGTCGCATCTGAATAAAGGCATGCAGGTGAACTGTACCCTAAGAACACACTGAAAAATGTTGTTATGCTCAAAATGGGTTCTTCTAAAGCCATTCTCTCTCTCTCTCTCTCTCTCTCTCTCACACACACACTCACTCATAAAGGTTCATACTTTGCCAGAGACGCAAAGTATTCCAGCAAGTACTGCGACGTCTCCCCAAAACACCTCCAAAGCCTGCAGGTGCACGGCTTTACCCCCACCACTCTCATGCAGTCACCGTACAAGTGCATGTTTCTGGCCCGCGTGCTTGTGGGCGAGTACACGCTCGGTTCCAGCACGCTCTGCCGACCGCCCTCCAAGGACGGAACGCCAATCAATGTCTACGACAGCTGCGTGGACGACGCAGTCCACCCAAAGATCTTTGTGGTGTTCGACAGCAACCAGGTCTACCCCGAGTACCTCATTGAGTTCCACTGAGACGGATACGGAACTCTTGCAAGGCGTCCATTATGACTCAGACCAATCAAAATCCAGGGCTATAGAATAAGACTGTAGAGGAAGCATTAATGATTTTTGCACTGGAGGATTGCCTGAATTGAATCTGAAATAATACAGACTTATAAAGATATATAATATATTTTTTTTTTGGAACTGGGAAAAAATCCCACTGAAAATTTATTTGCAAAAAAAAACATGAGTGGTGAGTTTTGAGATGTAAATGGATCATCTGACTGCAATTTGAAAAAAACACAACGAAAAAAACACACATACATAATACCTATATAAAAATGTTATTTTATTGATTAAAAATTGTTCAACACAGCTATGAAAAATGTACCCTACATGTTAACATCTCCACTGATGATATGGTAAAAATGTTAAATTACTGTATTTTGCAAGAAAATACCCTGTTGTGTTGTCATGTTTACATCAAAGACTCTAGAGCAGAGCAAGATGGCTTAGTTGTAGTATGGGTGTAGCGCTCTAAATCTTTGGTTTGCATGTAGCCTACATTCACAGCATTTTACAGCAATCAGCATGAGGGTTCCTGTATGGGTCATAATCAAAGCTCTGGTCAGCCATACAGCACCAGAATGAACTAAATCAATTGACTGCAATACAATACAGCAACTAGAATGATAAGAGCATTAGCAATGAGTGTGCATCAGTGGTGGCATCAGCATGGTCCTGATCAATATGAATGATCGATATAGATTCAGTTCCGGGTGTTTGATGAGGCTTTCTTTTTTTTTGGGGGGGGGGGGGGGGGGCTTGTCTTTTTTCCCCTGTTTGTTTCATTGTTGGTTGCTATGTGGTATATGCGTGTAATGCCAGATGAAGTGATATTTCTCAATGTCAGTAATTCAACACCATTTCGCACCAAGTATGACTGAAGACCAATGTCACAGTTGTGAAATATGACATCATCTGGACTCACGTTGACAATGACACCCTTTTTTGATGTCAAGGGGCCTGTACTACTAAGCAAGGTTACTGGTTAACCCGGGTAGCTTTGGGAGTTACCACTGATCTCTGAAAGAACCCTCCATTGAGCATCAGTTATTTCTGAGGTGACATGAAGAAGTTACCCAGTTTAGCCAGTAACCTGGCCTCATAGTATACCCCTAAGGTCAAGAGTGTGACCACAAGAATGTGTCATCCAAGTATGTTTTGCGTTAGGTCAAAGGTGTCAAATGGTGTGAGTAGTTCCTTGGCAACAGGTGTTTTCTGCATCATCCACATGGAAGTTGAAATCCTGTCAAACTCTAAACAGAAGGTTGGTGAAAGTTCACCAAATTCTTCAAGAAAAACTTTAGCTGAATATCTGAGGCCTGTAAACAGTTAATAATAAGTTACTGGGAGTGCACATAAGTACTCAAAGTCATTTTTGTGACCCCTCCTCTAGTTGTTGAAGTTTGGGGAAACTGTTTCAACTTAGTTAAGCTAAAGTTTCAGTTCAGCAAGAAGTCAAGTTTGCGTGTACATTGATTAAAAATTACTTGGTTGAAAGTGATCTGATCTTGAGGAAGGCTAGTTTTACAGTAAGTGTCAGGGTCTTATCCACTGGAGCACTCTGAGGTTGTTTACGAACAGGCAGGAGATGAGACTGGTTAGACGACTATAAATGACACCCTTGTAGTGACAGGTAAGACTATTGCAGTGTCAGTGTGTCAGTGTAATGTAAACTTGCATTTGAGCACTCTGAGGCTGTTTAGGACATTTACATTTAAGCATTTAGCAGACGCTTTTATCCAAAGCGACTTACAAAAGAGGATAACATTCAAGCTACAACACAATGAAAGAAACTAACAGTGCATATTGCTAACACTATTTTAAGTTGAAAGTGCAATAGTGTAATAAAAAGTGCAGTATAAAAGAGAAATTAAGTATAAGTTAACAGGGAGGAGATGAGACTGGTTAGACGGCTATAAATGACACCGTTGTAGTGACAGTTAAGACTATTGCAGTGTCAGTGTGTCAGAGTAATGTAAACTTGCATTTGAGCACTCTGAGGTTGTTTACGAACAGGCAGGAGATTAGACTGGTCAGGTCAACCCAACGCCAGTGAAGCTGCTACATAGTAGAACTGGAATATTCTGAATAATTCACAGGTCATATTCCACCTCATCTCACACCCTACCTGCACAAAGAAGACAATAGTGCCATTGAAGAAGGAGGACACCAGCCAAGCTGAAAGAGGGGAGGTGTGTGTGTGTGTGAGTGGCATCACATGGGGGAGGGGCACTGTCACATACACACACAAAGACAGTTTATCTTTACAAGCAGAGATGCATGATGATGCATGATGCATTAGCCTATATAAAAAGCCAAAAACTGCACTTAGCCAAAGACAACTGTGCCCCTATCAGGCGTCCAACTGGTTAGACGAGTTTGAGTCAACTTTCACACACCCTGTGGGTACAGCAGCTGAAAGCTGGGCTTTTGCCAGAAAAAACACATCTCTCTCACACACACACACACACACACACACACACACACACACACACACACACACACACACACACACACTTCCTGCCTCAACACATCATACACATCATGCCTAAAAATACACACTACACATACACTATAGCCTACATGCTGTAACACGTACATACACACACACACACACCTCTCAGACATGCATTGGGGACCACATTTTGTCAAACTACAAGTCTTTATTTAAAATATAATTTCATGCAAGACATCATATGTGTTTATTTGATATTATTTTCCAACAACAGGAGTCCACTGCTGCTGGATTGAGCATCCCAAGCACCCCTTGCATCCTTATCATGGGTATGTAGTCTGTGTAATATTACAGCATGTATGTTATGGATTTCACTTTTATTCTTACTCTTTACTCGTCAACTCAACATCTTTCAGTCACACGAGTCGCTAGAATATCATCACCTCTTACATCGTCCCTGTCATCATCTTTATTTTCCTCATCTTATTTTCCTGCGTCTTTCTCCTTTCCTGTGTTTCCATCTTTCTCTTCTTCCTCCATCATCTTTCATCTAACCATCTTCACATGTCTAATTTTACTCCTCTCATTCCTCACCGGGTTCTTTCTCTCTCCTCTTTAACCTCCTGACCTTTTTTTTTATCTTTGACATCCTCCCTACTCCCAGCTGTTCTCCTTCTTTGTTTTCATCCTTTTCTCTTGTCATTTTTCTCCTGCTCCTCTTTCCCTTCTTTGTCTCTTTCTGTTCCCTCCTCCTCTTCCTCCCTTCCTGTCTGTTGTTCTGTTTGCAGAAGCTCACTCTGCTGTTGGAGAAATTATTGTATTCAGTAATCAGAAAACCACTGTAAACATGCCTGGTCAAGATGAGGTGGATGTGCATTGTTTCTCTTTTTTTGTTAAGATTGTTAAGATTGCTGTTGACCAGGAAATTGTCAATGACCACATCAACTCCCTCATTGTGGCCCTGAGCAACACTTTCTCTTTGTTTTATGTATTAAACATAAAATACCCAAAGGACATGACACTCACCCTGGAAGACTATTGCAGTGTCAAGTGTGTCAGTGTAATGTAAACTTGCAATTGGGCACTCTGAGGTTGTTTACGAACAGGCAGGAGATGAGACTGGTTAGACGACTATAAATTACACCCGTGTAGTGACAGTTAAGGCAATTGCAGTGTCAGTGTGTCAGAGTAATGTAAACTTGCAATTGGCACTCTGAGGTTGTTTACGAACAGGCAGGAGATTAGACTGGAGATTAGAACTGGAATATTATGAATAATTCACAGATCATATTCCACCTCATCTCACACCCTGCCTGCACAAAGAAGACAATAGTGCCATTGAAGAAGGAGGACACCAGCCAAGCTGAAAGAGGGGAGGTGTACGATGCACAATGCATTATGTTATGTACAGAGCAGTGGTTCTCAACCGGGGGGGCGCAGACACTGTGGGGGTGGGGGGGGGTGGCAACTGCATTGAACCAGCTTACTAATTTGTATATATATTTCCCTTCTTTTAGAGTTTTCCTGGGAATAAATCCTGAGCGAGGGTCAAAGACTGAAAAGAAGGAAACAAAACACCAACACATTCCTCCAAGACTGCTGAAGTTCCTGTGTGAACTAAACAACTTTGAAAATCCATGGATGGCAGTTTGAGCTGAAGGTCAAAATGGAGACTGAATTCAGTAACAGACGCAAGCATACGGAGAAGCCAGACACACACCAGCAAACTTCAACCCCATTCACTCCCTCAGACTACCCAACACTATGACCACCATACGCAATATGTGTATACACACACACACACACAAACAAATTTCAATTATTGTTGCTCAGTTTAATTTTGAACAATGTTGTTTAGTGTTTTGTTTGTAAACAGTTACTTTCATTATCAATGAATCTGAATCTTGAATAATTGACTCGTTTGTTTGGTCCACAAATGGACTTTAATAATGATGCAATAAAGAAAAAACACTACTCTTACCCAAAAACACAGTTGTTTAAAACTTTGTGTATTGTTTATTCATTGTTTACAAAATGAGCTCTTTTTAATGGTGCTTTGTACTTTAAAAGACAGTTTAACTTTGTCTTCATTTGTCTTGTTTTAGTCTATGTGTTTATAGCTAACAAAAAACATGAAATGAACTAGTGATACACTTTTCTTTTTTTCATCAGTAAGCCATATTGGATGAGGCTATCCATAGAATGTACTTTATGAATATTTTTAATTTGAATGTTACTCTGTTACTGTTTCAAAGCCTCTTTTTAATAGTGTATTGCATATTGTTAAAAATATTCTGAAACGAATTTTGAGCAGGGTGGTGATGGGGATGGTAAAACCAAATCAGAGGATATTAGTGAATCTCTAGAGAGGCAATAGTGGTCAACTAAAACTGTTGTAAAAAGTTGTTCTTTGAAAATGTCATTCGCTCCAACATGTTAAGGATTGTTTGTAATCTGACAGTATGAGACACATAGTTAGCCAGAGATAGTCTGGCTTTGCAATGGGCTCTATGCACGACAGATATAAAGCCCCTGAAGGATTTTTGTACAGGATGGTCACTCTTTTGCGGTTAACTTCTATTTTTGTGAAGTACAGCAGGCTAGATTGATATTAGGCATAAATATCAGTTGTATAGTGTAGTTATACTAGTTTACTATCCAAAGTAAGCCTTACTAATAAGCTCTCCATGTTCCTCGCCAGTTCAGGGTGCATTTCATAGTTAGCTCGTAGCTATAGCCTCATTACACAGTTGTTTGCCAACGTAAAAGCTAATTACTGGAAGAGAGTGACCATCCTGAACCAAAACCCTGGTTTCTGGCGCCTGTTCCCCTTTTTTTATAACCATTTACTTTATAAGTCTGTCGCTTGCTACAGGTCAGTGTAGATCACCACTGATGCCCCTCGACATTACCATTGAACCACCAAGAAAGGTCGTGAACGACTTTATAGCTGTTGTCCTTGGCAATGTGGTCACAAGCCATGCAGATTGGCTGCATATGTCGTTTGACCAGAAGGTGTGGTGTGGCTTTGAAATGCCTCCTCCACGCAAAGTAACGAATGTACATGTCATGGTTCTGGTCCAGTTCAAGCAAGTACTTAGCCAGTGCCTTCGGCTCCGTGAAATCGTCGACATGGATGAAAGAGTCTGCGGGTACAAACTGCTCGTAGTTCTCCCGAGAGGCACCTAGGACTATCGGTACGGTCCCGGCGACCATTGGCCCGTTCAGCTTCTCGGTGATGTAGTCGTCGTGGATGGAGTTCTCGAAGGCCAGGTAAAACTTGCAGCTGCCGATAGTCGAGTAGTAGTCTTCATTCTTCAGAGGCATTGCCCCGGAGAAAGCTCTGCCGTAGACGGTCACCCTCACATATTTGCAGAGTTCGTTGTAGTATTTAAGTCGGATATTGGCGCCCGTGCCAGATATGCTGTTGCTTGAAATCCAGCAAACTAATCTGGTCTTCTGGGGAAGCTCAAACCGTTCCTGACTCCTCACGATGCTCAGTTCGTAGCGAAAGACAATGTCCGAATCTTCTCTCCAGCTCAGCGTGAGATTGAACAGGCCGTCCATTTGAACCTTCTCGGCTGTGTTGGTTGGTGACTCCACATTGTACCAGATCCATTTTTGGAAGGGTGGTCGGGTATCCGTGGGAAGGTCGCTGAGGTCCCTGTGACACTCTTATGGAAGAACAAGATGGCGTCGGCCGAGCCATAGACGGAGCGGTCGTCCGTGAGCACGCAACTGTTGATGTTGAAGTGGGCCATGCAGTCCTCAGAGCTGAACCGCATCCCAAGTGGCCACCACCAAACCAACAGAATGGGCTTCTCTGCCATCGTACTCTGGCTCGCCAAAGACATGTTGCTCTGCCTTACATCAGCAGACGAGACCTCGGTGTACGCCGGACAGAATGAGTCTGGCTTAGAGGCCATGACACTCAGCCATGTCTGCCATGTAAGTACGGCACAAGCGAAGAAAATCACAAACAAAAGCAGGCTCATGTAGTTTCTGGTTAAATATGCCATTGCTGTTGTTGTTACCTGTGAAAAAGCACAAATAGAGAGCCAATTACTAATACACAGTGCCAAGATCTTGTGGGGTTGAATTCAGTGAAAGTGACTCATACTTACTCAGCAACACTATGCCTGGAAAACCTAGTACTGCACACAACACACAACAACACACACAGTCACACGCACAAACAAACACACACATAACAACACACAGCAATACACAACAACATATGCCACACACACACACACACACACACACACACACACACTGACATGCCCTGACTTAGAAACTGTTCGAGTTATTTTCCACTGTTTAAGACAGATTTACAGATTATATATGTAGAGCCCATTTTTCCTTCACCAGAAGAGTAAGATCAAGACAAGTGTTGGAATTTGATGTAATTTTATATGATTTCTTGCTATTCCTTTCTAACTGTCAAATGAATAATCTTCATCTATGTGCTGCTTCGAATTATCTGTCCAGCCAAGTCTGTGCAGAATGTTCAGTCAATAACTGGTGTGACACGGTGAGGACCTTAGAGAGAGCCTTGACCAGTGGTCATGTGTCGATACTTGTCAGGAGCCAGGCTTTGGTATGTGCATGTATGTTCCTGTTTAGGTTATGTGTTGTTTGCCGGCGTCTAAATCCTTGAGTGTGTCCCTGAGCTATGTACTTGTATGGAATTCCACCCAGATTAGGAACTGGTCAAGTTATTTTCTACTGTTTAGGATTAGACTTTCAAGTATATGTAGAGCCCATTTTCCTTTTAACTGATGTGGAGAAGTTTCTTGGAAAAACCCAAAAATCAGAGAAGTTTGTCTTGTTCAACCAAGTCTTTATTGCGTTCACCGAGAGAATGGTTATAACAGTGGTAATCCTCAATCATTCTAACCACTCTGACCTTACACCTTATCTATCTATCTTAAGTACTCCTGCTAGTAGATGATGTAGCTGGCACAGAGCCAATCCTACACAAGGCCTCAGTCTCTGCCCTTTTACGATGAGGCTCTAAACATGGTTTCAACACAGTTTAGAAAGGAGCCTACTGGTCTGCATACAGCTCTCTTGCTGGCATTTACACTTTCTTTTTATAGCACAACACTCTGCTGCATGCTCTATCCTCTTTCTATATGCACACGTACATATATTACTTGTTTCTAGAAAATTCCCGACACTGACGAGAAGGATCCAGACGAGCTACGCTGTAACATCTTAGCCATCCTGTCTCAACCTCGCGGGCGAGACAGAAGAGCGACTTAGTTTGATAGTCAAACTGGGAAAAAGTTCCGGAATGCTGTAGAAAGGATCAGATTATGGAATCAAGTTCTTTTTACGGCATGGAAATGTGGGCCAACCCTGAGTGATAATATTTCTCTCTCTCTCTCTCTGTCTCTCTTCAGAATGAGAAAAAAAAAACTTACCAAGAATTAGCCAGCTTCAGGTCCAGGCATGTCACACACACACACACACACGTCACACACAAAGATAGAGAGAGAGAGAGCTCCTCATTATCCGTTTGTCTGTGTGTGTCTGTGGGTGGGGTAAGAGTTGCACAGTCAAATGAACAGTGTTAACTCTTTAAGAACTGATCCAGGTTTGACACTTAACTCACACACTCACACACACACACATACGCCCACACACACACACACACACACACAGTCACACACCCTCCACCACCTCTGAGTTAAATTTGCCTCTTAACACTTCCTTGGTTTTGTTTTGTTTTTTCTACGCCAGTTTGCAAATTCAGTCTACGTGTGCGTGTGTGTGTGTGTATGTGCGTGTGCGTGTGCGTGTGTGTGTGTGTGTGTGTGTGTGTGTGTGTGTGTGTGTGTGTGTGTTTGCCTCATTTTGCAGACACTTCTTTATTCTTTCCTCATTCGTTGTGTCGTGACAGAGGGTCCTGTTGGTGCCTGGAATCAATTTTATACAGGTACTGTGGTAGTCTCCCCCATTAAGATCTAACTGAAATTTCCAGTCATTTTGACTGTCCACAATAAAACATCCAATAACTGTTCAGCTGTTATGTGTTCACAATGACCTGCCTCAGGAGATACACACACACACACACACACATACACACACACACACACACACACACACACCACACACACACACACACACTCACACAGTCAGTGTA
>PYXC01000366.1:412500-420000 GCA_015244755.2 Tenualosa ilisha
AAGAGGTGGAGATGGCTGAAATCAGTGACTGAATTCTCTCATTTCTCTCTGCTGTGTCTGCTGTAGCTGCTCAACTAGTCAACACAGTTAGTTCTTCTTCCTGGATCTTCTAAGCGGTGTTTACGCATCATTTATATAAAGCTGTATTTAGCATACAGCATGTGTAGAATATTAAACAGGGTTTAAAAAGTGTTTAAGTAGAGATGATTTTATGAAAAGCTGTTGCTAAGTTTCATGCATATGGGAGATAATTCCTCTTATAAACACTGACTGTTAGATAGCTTGTCGCTAAAGCTTAGCTGAATTCAACACGCTTCTTTTTTCTGATGTCTACTTGCCGTCAGCAGTGTGGAGACACCATTTCATCAAGATTTTATCTTTGCTTTCTGTATTTGGAGTTTTTAAAGCATATCAGCATGTCCAACTTGGGATTTTCCATTTTATTTCTTTTGATCAAATCTGTAAGTTCTGTTTGTAGGCCTCTGCTAAATGCCATTCAAAGGTGAGGTAATTCCTCTTGTAAATACATGCTGTGTGGGGGTGGGGAATGTATCAGACTGTACTGTGTGTTTTCTGACAATTTGGGCTTGTACAAGGATACAAGGAAGTTTTCTTGTCACATGCGTACGGTTACTGAATGTTACAAAATGCAGTGAAATTGTGTATTTGTGCATGGGGATCACGTTAAGAAGGATCACCCAAGAGCAACAGGGACAAGGAAAAACTCCCCTGTCCAAGGAAGAAACCTTGGGCAGATCCAGATTGCACATATCTGCATATTTTATAAACAGACATTTTTTCATACGTTTCTTGTTTTTTAATTGTGTTTACCTGTATCCAGCAGAATCCACTCTGTGCCACTATCCGGGCCTCTCTCTCCCCACTGACTCCCCACCATCTCCCCAACAGAGGCAATTCTATCTGGGCCTCTCTCTCCCCAACCTTTCCCTGAGTGTCTCCCCTGCAAAGGTGCTCCTATCTGGGCCTCTCTCTCCCCAACCTTTCCCTGAGTGTCTCCCCTGCAAAGGTGCTCCTATCTGGGCCTCTCTCTCCCCAACCTTTCCCTGAGTGTCTCCCCTGCAAAGGTGCTCCTATCTGGGCCTCTCTCTCCCCAACCTTTCCCTGAGTGTCTCCCCTGCAAAGTGCTCCTCCCCCCCCCCCCCCCCCCCCCCCCCCCCCCCCCCCCCCCCTGCAAGGTGCTCCTATCTGGGCCTCTCTCTCCCCAACCTTTCCCTGAGTGTCCCCCTGCAAGGTGCCCTATCTCCCTCTCTCCCCAACCTTTCCCTGAGTGTCTCCCCTGCAAAGGTGCTCCTATCTGGGCCTCTCTCTCCCCAACCTTTCCCTGAGTGTCTCCCCTGCAAAGGTGCTCCTATCTGGGCTCTCTCTCCTGTGTTTGGGTCCTTCTCTCTCCCCCAACCTTTCCCTGAGTGTCTCCCCTGCAAAGGTGCTCCTATCTGGGCCTCTTTCTCCCTGTGTGTCTCCTCAGCATAGGGGCTCCTAGCTGGACCTCTCTCTCCCTATCGTGTCCACAGACACACACACACAAACGTGTGCACACACAAACACACACACACACACACACACACACACAACCAATCAACTGAAGCCCATCTGAACACACACCAGTGTAAAACTGAAAACACAATAAACAGTCCTACACATTGTATAAGTGAATATTAATCTATGAAAATTCATGAAAGTTCAAATATATACCTTGTCTTGTTCAGAATGGTGGCAGTACTTGGGTCTCTCTTCTCTTCTCTCTTTTTCTCTCCGCACAGATATTACGGTGTCAAGCGCACATTTCATTTTCTTTTTTTTTTTTTTTTTTTTTTTTTTTTTTTAATCGCACATGTCATTTCGCTATATATGCTCTCTGGGGATTTATATGTGTATGTGTGTTTATGTGTTTTATATATTACACACATTACACTGTGTGTAACTGTGACTGCAATAGTGTCAGACCACTTGAAGACTGTCTTAGTGAAATGGAAACAAAACTGCAGTTTTATGAATACCAGTATGCGTGTAGTTTTGACTGAAGTGTGTAATTTTGCAAACAATCTCAGAGTTATGCAAACTGGGTGTGGTGTTTGGATAATTGTAATTGTAATTGTGTTTGGAGGAAAGAAGCCTAGTCTTCAAAACTGATGTGTAAACAATTGAAAAAAAAACTGTACGATAGAGTAAGACGAAGTAGATTTAAAGAGAGTTCTAGTCATGTATTGAAACTTACTTAGAAGAGGTTTTTTTTAAAATAATTAAAAAATAAAAAAAAACATGTCTTTTCACTGCTCTGATGACTAAGTAAAGTGGCTCAATTCAGGGCCTATCTCCCCATCTAGAAAAATATCTAGATGTACGTAAACACACACACACACACACACACACACCAAGATGACGTGAAAGTTCTCACTTCAGACTGTTTGATTATACTGTGTTAACATGTAAAACTACAAAATTAATTATAATTCTTTTAATTAAAAAACATGTTTTTTCACTGCTCTGAGTGACTCAATTCAGGTCCTCTCTCCTCCCCACCATCTCCCTGTGTGACTCCCCAGTAGAGGTGCTCTTATCTGGGCCTCTCCCTCCCCACCATCTCCCTGTGTGTCTCCCCAGTAGAGGTGCTCTTATCTGGGCCTCTCCCTCCCCACCATCTCCCAGTGTGACTCCCCAGCAGAGGTGCTCTTATCTGGGACTCTCTCTCCCCAACATCTCCCTGTGTGACTCACCAGTAGAGGTGCTTTTATCTGGGCCTCTCTCACCCCACCATCTCCCTGTGTGTCTCCCCAGTAGAGGTGCTCTTATCTGGGCCTCTCTCTCCCCAACATCTCCCTGTGTGACTCCCCAGTAGAGGTGCTCTTATCTGGGCCTCTCTCACCCCACCATCTCCCTGTGTGTCTCCCTAGTAGAGGTGCTCTTATCTGGGACTCTCTCTCCCCAACATCTCCCTGTGTGACTCACCAGTAGAGGTGCTTTTATCTGGGCCTCTCTCACCCCACCATCTCCCTGTGTGTCTCCCCAGTAGAGGTGCTCTTATCTGGGCCTCTCTCTCCCCAACATCTCCCTGTGTGACTCCCCAGTAGAGGTGCTCTTATCTGGGCCTCTCTCACCCCACCATCTCCCTGTGTGTCTCCCTAGTAGAGGTGCTCTTATCTGGGACTCTCTCTCCCCAACATCTCCCTGTGTGACTCCCCAGTAGAGGTGCTTTTATCTGGGCCTCTCTACCCCCGCCATCTCCCTGTGTGTCTCCCCAGTAGAGGTGCTCTTATCTGGGCCTCTCTCACCCCACCATCTCCCTGTGTGACTCCCCAGTAGAGGTGCTCTTATCTGGGCCTCTCTACCCCCGCCATCTCCCTGTGTGTCTCCCCAGTAGAGGTGCTCTTATCTGGGCCTCTCTCTCCCCAACATCTCCCTGTGTGACTCCCTAGTAGAGGTGCTCTTATCTGGGCCTCTCTACCCCCGCCATCTCCCTGTGTGTCTCCCCAGTAGAGGTGCTCTTATCTGGGCCTCTCTCTCCCCAACATCTCCCTGTGTGACTCCCTAGTAGAGGTGCTCTTATCTGGGACTCTCTCTCCCCAACATCTCCCTGTGTGACTCCCCAGTAGAGGTGCTTTTATCTGGGCCTCTCTACCCCCGCCATCTCCCTGTGTGTCTCCCCAGTAGAGGTGCTCTTATCTGGGCCTCTCTCACCCCACCATCTCCCTGTGTGACTCCCCAGTAGAGGTGCTCTTATCTGGGCCTCTCTACCCCCGCCATCTCCCTGTGTGGGGTGAGGGATGTATCAGGCTGTTCTGTGGTTTACAACCTCAAGACACTGAGAATGAAAAACACCAATGAGAGACACAGATGAATAAACCAGGTAAGGCGCCATCCTCTGGTTTGTGTGTGTGTGTGATTGACATACTTACACACACCCATACAGACTCACAGTCTCTCTCTCTCTCTCTCTCTCTCTCACACACACAGACACACACACACACACACACACACACACACACACACAAACACACACACACACACATACTGGACACATACTTGCATACTGGACAAAGAAGGCTCTTCTGGAGGGATTATCAGGCCATCCTGTTGGAGGGACCCCCCACCCCCCCGAGACCCCCTCTGACACTGTTGGACTGTCGGAGGGGCTCTCAGGCCTTATGGTTGGGTCAGGGTGTCAGTCCAGCACACATTACTCTGGTTATGCTGGGGGTGTGTGTGTGTGGGGGGTGGGGGGAGGGGTTGGTTCTCTGTGACACCAATTCTAAGTAGAAAGACAGCAAGTAGAGTCAAAAATGAACAAACCAGATAAGGAATCAACGTCACGCAAGCACATGCAAACGCACTGACACATGGACACACACAACCACAGTTATACAGTACACACACAGTACATACATTCACACACACACAATCACACACTCACACACTCACACACACACACCACTGGAAAGGAGGGGGGGGCTTACATTATAGGGTGCGTCGTTGTTAGTGGTATAGGGGAAGGCAGATGTACGTTGTACACGGACACACACACACACACACACACACACACACACACACAGATGCATTTGTGAGACACAAATGTGTATTTGTGTGTGTGGGCGTATGTGGAGATGTATCAGGCTGTGCTGATGTGTGTGTGTGTGTGTGTGATGTGTGTGTGTGTGTGTGTGTGTGTGTGTGTGTGTGTGATGTGTGTGTGTGTGTGTGTGTGTGTGTGTGTGTGTGTGTGGGCGTATGTGTGTGTCCTATCTGGGCCCCATCATCTCCCTGCGTGTCTCTGGTCTCTGGCTGGGTGAGGGATGTATCAGGCTGTGCTGTGTAGAGTGAGGGATGTATCAGGCTGTGCTGTGTAGAGTGAGGGATGTATCAGGCTGTGCTGTGTAGAGTAGAGTGAGGGATGTATCAGGCTGTGCTGTGTAGAGTGAGGGATGTATCAGGCTGTGCTGTGTAGAGTGAGGGATGTATCAGGCTGTGCTGTGTAGAGTGAGGGATGTATCAGGCTGTGCTGTGTAGAGTGAGGGATGTATCAGGCTGTGCTGTGTAGAGTGAGGGATGTATCAGGCTGTGCTGTGTAGAGTGAGGGATGTATCAGGCTGTGCTGTGTAGAGTGAGGGATGTATCAGGCTGTGCTGTGTAGAGTGAGGGATGTATCAGGCTGTGCTGTGGTTTCAACCTCCAGATGTCATGTTTCCACTTTGACCTCAGCTCTGAGTAGAAAAACACCAATGAGAGACACAGATGAAAGAGATAAGGAGCCAACCTCTGGTCTGTGTGTGTGTCTGTGTGTGTGTGTGTGTGTGTGTGTGTGTGTGTGTGTGTGTGTGCGCGCACTGTATACTAGAGACAGGATTATGATGCCAGTGCACAATCACACACACACACACACACACACACACGGCAATTCTGATAGAGATAAGATTATAAGTAGCAGAGTGACACAAGCAGACTAAACTTCAGCTCAAACACAAAAGTCAGAATGGAGACTGCAGTGTGTGTGAGTGGATTCCTCCTGCTGGTTTTCATCACTGGAGCCCAACTCAGTCCAGATCCTGAACTCCTGTTTGGGGTTGTGGGAGGACAGGTTGATTTTGATCCAGAGGGACAACTCAAGATTTTTCCTGACTACATAGAACCGCTTTTCTACTTAATGTTATTCAGGGTGTCTGAAGGTCTGCTACTAGCGGACTGCTCCCAACCTGAGAGGCCACAGCCAGAAGACTATGATGTCAAATGTGTTCAAGGTAATGTTGACTTGATGCCCAATGTATGACTTTGATATGATTCAAGGCCTGAGTATCTCAGTATCAATATCTACACAAGTCCCAAGAAGTGATAGAACAGAAACAGAGGGGGTAGCCACGGCCTACTGGTTAGGGCTTCAGACTGAAGAGTTGCCTTTTTAATCCCCAACCCAACAGTGGTACAGCCTGTAGCAACCTCATTAGGTACAGTGGTACAAGCTGTGCAACAATATTTTAATATCATAGTAATATCATAATATAATATTTTAGTATCATAGTGTTGTAGTTGTATAATGTATTTTAATATCAGACTAGTGTTGTAGTTATATAATGTATTTTTTGTGTACCTTTGTACTGTTGTTACAGTGTAATATGAAGTGTTTGTTATGGTAGCCTACTTTGCCAAAGTGATGAAACCATGCAGGGAGCTAATAGGCTAAACTGTCTATTCTAAAGCTGTTCCTTTACATGGTTTGTTAGCTGAGATCTGTGTTCATATGTGTATCTATTCAAAATTCAAGAATCATTACTCTTCTCTTTTTGAAGATTAAAAAAGCAGATTCTTCCCTTTTCTCAACAATGCCTGACATGATATTGTTACATATTATTACACAGGTTGTACCACTGCACCTAATTAGGTAGATACGCTGTAACAGCGACACCGTAAAATAAAGTGTTACCAAAAAAGGAATCTGATGACTGTCTTTTAACCATCAGTTATTATTACTTCTACTACTATTATCTTGTCTATTATCTAAGTCTCACTTCTAACAAAAAGGGATAATGTATCATTTTATCATTTCTCATTTTTAGGGTATCCCAATCCTCAAGGCATCAGGCATAATGTTCGGGATATGGTGTTTTTGGATGTGAAACCATTCCCACAGAACTATTTAACAATGAGCAAACTCACCATGTCCCAGACCGGAGAGTACAGGATTGAAGCCTTGAGTAAACAAGATATCTTAAATAGGTCAGTTGCCGGGACGGATAGAAACGATAAACTCATCACAACAAATGTTAGTAAAAATTCCAGAAGCTTCCATCTCACTGTCTGTGCAGACGGCGACGAAGAGCCATCTGTGGAAACAGCACCTGGTGGCCGGGTTATTCTGTGTAGAATGAGCTCTGCTTTGGGCAGCACCAGCCTACAGCTGTACCGGTCCAACCAGTACCAACGGAAGGTCGTGCTGGTCCTGGACACCAACTCCTCACTGGAGCCACTGGTTGAGGATCTGAGGGGCCGACTGCAGGTGGATCTCAACACCTGGCAGGTCACTCTCACTGGAGTGTTAAAGGCTGATGATTATTCTCAGTTCTATTGTGCTATACGGAGAGACGATCAGTGCCAAAGTATAAACTACATTCAACTGGATCTATTTCAAACTGCTAAATATGTCTTTCCTAATGCAGAGGACAATGTGACTCTTCCATGCTTTGTGTTACAAGGGGACAGGGGCAGAACCGCGTACTGGTCCACTCACACAGGCTATGGCCATCTCACCATTAATCAGGCCCACCAACAGGAAGTGATGTACATGCTGAACAGCGGGCAGATTTCGGATTACTCCCTCATTATTCCCAATGTGTCACTGCAACACACTGGGCAGTATGAATGCTCTGACTGGGGGCAGTTTGGTGAAACACGTATACAAGAAAATGTAAGACTTTTTGTTTGCTCAATGATGTCCCCATTGGATATGCTGTTTTCTGAAGGTGAAAGTGTCTGTCTGGAAGAAATGACTCAGAA
>PYXC01000366.1:425000-437500 GCA_015244755.2 Tenualosa ilisha
CCTACTGGTTAGGGCTTCAGACTGAAGAGTTGCCTTTTTAATCCCCAACCCAACAGTGGTACAGCCTGTAGCAACCTCATTAGGTACAGTGGTACAAGCTGTGCAACAATATTTTAATATCATAGTAATATCATAATATAATATTTCAGTATCATAGTGTTGTAGTTATATAATGTATTTAAATATCAGACTAGTGTTGTAGTTATATAATGTATTTTTTGTGTACCTTTGTACTGTTGTTACAGTGTAATATGAAGTGTTTGTTATGGTAGCCTACTTTGCCAAAGTGATGAAACCATGCAGGGAGCTAATGGGCTAAACTGAGGCTTAAGGCTCCCTAATGCTGGAGTGGGTGAGTCAATGCTTAGTACACCCTTATGTTGGCCGACTAAACACAACTGTAACATGTACTATGTACTGTAATAGCACACATGTTCCAAGACATCTACAACAAGACATACATGTCATATGTATGTAGGTATTTAGCTGGTACACTTTATTTTAATGAGTTTATTCCACTGAATCAAAGAGTAACAAGGGGAAGAGTCGGATGCATCACCATTTGAAACAAAACGCGTGTTAAACCCACCTCCACTGTGTTGGGGTAAAACTCAGTTTTTGATTGGTTCTCTATCTCAGGCGAACAGGAAGAGGTGGAGATCAGCATGTGTGAGAATCAGGCTAGCATTAGGGTGTACAAAAATACATTATGTAGGCTAGTCACTAGTATTATGTACACTAGTACATCAGTACATCAGTCATTCTTGAGATAAGGGGCAAAACATGTCCTCCATGTAAAAAGCAATTTCTGTCAAAATTCAAGGAACTGATAATTAAAAAGGACACCAAAAGTTTGGTCTTGAGGTTCTGTGTGTACTCATGACATTGATTTAATGTTTTTTAAAATCTTTCGTTCTTTAGTTGTTAAAATACTGCTACTGCGCGCTGAAAGTGCATGTCCTCATCAAGAGGTTTCAATGTAAAACAGTGAAAAATGTTCAGGTTAAGTAAACGTAACGTGTGTGTGTCCAATAAATGTAAAAATATTAATACCAAAAGATTTTTATGCTTCCATAAAATGTCACAAATAACATTAAGTGAACTTTACATTTTATTTTCTATACAAATGCGCTTATCAAACCAGACATATTATGGAAAACGGTATACCTGAGGGCCCCTTATGCACTTCCTGCTTTTGGTGGATGCAAAAATAGCACAGGTGTAACTGTGAACTGAAATATTGTAAACAAACAATGTTGATGTGATTGCCATCACAGCTTTCATGTGCCAATACCATAATTATGAATAATTGAAGAAATATTGGCATTTTCATTTAGATTATACAATCATCTGTCTACAGAGGAAAAGCATCAGTATACCAGTCTTGAATAAGATTTAAAAAAAAGAAAAAACAAATTTGTCAACTCCGTCAGCATCAACTCTTGGTCAGCTCCATCAGATTCTGACATCTGACGGTGTTGACGTTCCTACTTATTGAGTTTAAAGGGCTTCCTAAAAACTATCTTTGGAATGGATAACCAGAATGGAAAACTCCAACTTCACAAGGAAGCATTTTCAATGCCGCAGCTTTCCCCCTTCTACAGTTCTTTGTCAACACCGTCATGTTCATCAACTCCCAAGAATAAGGTTTTTCTGCTTTTTTAGAAAAATATGTTCCTTTTTATTCAATTTACTGTTTTGATATATCAAGCACCAAGTAACAATGTCTTATTTGCATATGGACTAAAATTAAATGTGTTTATATGGAATGTACAAAATCAAAATATTTCAAAATTGTTTTTTCCAAAGTTATGAAAAATCATAACTGAAAATGTATAAAAAGTATTTCACTGATTTTCACTACTAGGGTAACTAGGACTTAACACTGTTGTTGGATTGATCAAATTAAAATAAAATGTGTTTTGAAGTGCCAGACAGAGTTGACACAAATCCTATTATGATGTGAATAAAAACTGTTTTTTACAAAACATTATTACATTCTAAAGCTGTTCCTTTACATGGTTTGTTAGCTGAGATCTGTGTTCATATGTGTATCTATTCAAAATTCAAGAATCATTACTCTTCTCTTTTTGAAGATTAAAAAAGCAGATTCTTCCCTTTTCTCAACAATGCCTGACATGATATTGTTACATATTATTACACAGGTTGTACCACTGCACCTAATTAGGTAGATACGCTGTAACAGCGACACCGTAAAATAAAGTGTTACCAAAAAAGGAATCTGATGACTGTCTTTTAACCATCAGTTATTATTACTTCTACTACTATTATCTTGTCTATTATCTAAGTCTCACTTCTAACAAAAAGGGATAATGTATCATTTTATCATTTCTCATTTTTAGGGTATCCCAATCCTCAAGGCATCAGGCATAATGTTTCGGATATGGTGTTTTTTGATGTGAAACCATTCCCACAGAACTATTTAACAATGAGCAAACTCACCATGTCCCAGACCGGAGAGTACAGGATTGAAGCCTTGAGTAAACAAGATATCTTAAATAGGTCAGTTGCCGGGACGGATAGAAACGATAAACTCATCACAACAAATGTTTGTAAAAATTCCAGAAGCTTCCATCTCACTGTCTGTGCAGACGGCGACGAAGAGCCATCTGTGGAAACAGCACCTGGTGGCCGGGTTATTCTGTGTAGAATGAGCTCTGCTTTGGGCAGCACCAGCCTACAGCTGTACCGGTCCAACCAGTACCAACGGAAGGTCGTGCTGGTCCTGGACACCAACTCCTCACTGGAGCCACTGGTTGAGGATCTGAGGGGCCGACTGCAGGTGGATCTCAACACCTGGCAGGTCACTCTCACTGGGGTGTTAAAGGCTGATGATTATTCTCAGTTCTATTGTGCTATACGGAGAGACGATCAGTGCCAAAGTATAAACTACATACAACTGGATCTATTTCAAACTGCTAAATATGTCTTTCCTAATGCAGAGGACAATGTGACTCTTCCATGCTTTGTGTTACAAGGGGCCAGGGGCAGAACCGCGTACTGGTCCACTCACACAGGCTATGGCCATCTCACCATTAATCAGGCCCACCAACAGGAAGTGATGTACATGCTGAACAGCGGGCAGATTTCGGATTACTCCCTCATTATTCCCAATGTGTCACTGCAACACACTGGGCAGTATGAATGCTCTGACTGGGGGCAGTTTGGTGAAACACGTATACAAGAAAATGTAAGACTTTTTGTTTGCTCAATGATGTCCCATTGGATATGCTGTTTTCTGAAGGTGAAAGTGTCTGTCTGGAAGAAATGACTCAGAACTTCATGAGGTCTGTGCATGGCGCACAGTGGTATCGGCAGAAATTTCCAGAACCAAAAGCTCTTTTTCTAGACACCAGTAAAGGATTGTCGCCTTTGCTTGAGGATCTTAAGTCTCGCATGAATGTTACGGCTGACTGCTTTCCAATCATATCCAACCTCACAGCAGAGGACAGCGGGCTGTACACATGGAGAGTCTATGGAAAGGACAACTCAGGAAACTGGGTTTGCTCTGAGGGAAGCATCCGCCTTGTGTACAGGGATCCGTTTGGGGTGCACTCTGCTTTCTACAGAGCGTACGCTCCACTGATGGGCTGTGGGCTGCTGGGGCTGGTCGCTGCTGTGATCTGGTTCAAGACGAGGAGCAGAAGAGGAGAGCAGACCTCTGGACGTCAGAGCAGAGAGGGGCAGCAGAGTGGAGATGAAGACCTTCATGAGGAGGTGGAGATGAAGACCTCCATGAGGAGGTGGAGATGAAGACCTTCATGAGGAGGTGGAGATGAAGACCTCCATGAGGAGGTGGAGATGAAGACCTTCATAAGGAGGTGGAGATGAAGACCTTCATGAGGAGGTGGAAATGAAGACCTTCATGAGGAGGTGGAGATGAAGACCTTCATGAAGAGGTGGAGATGAAGACCTTCATGAGGAGGTGGAGATGAAGACCTTCATGAGGAGGTGGAGATGAAGACCTCCATGAGGAGGTGGAGATGAAGACCTCCATGAGGAGGTGGAGATGAAGACCTTCATGAGGAGGTGGAGATGAAGACCTTCATGAAGAGGTGGAGATGGCTGAAACCAGTGACTGAATTCAACCTGATTCCTCTCTGCTGTGTCTCCTGGCACAGTGCCTGAACTCAACACACTTCTATCTCCAGGATCCTCTGTAAACAGTGTGTAGATGGTGTATCACATCATTACATAATCATATGCGGTATGTAATAGTTACCACATGAAAATCAGGTTTTTTTTTGTTTTTTTCTTCAACTAAACACTGTCAGCTTATATTCAGAAGATGATCAGCTCCATGCATAGTTGAGATTATTCCCGTTGTAATAGTTTACATTTGTCACACCTGTGGCTTACACCTGTGTTTTGAATACAAAAAAAAAGTCAGTACTCTTGTCATAGCATGTGAGATGGTACGGTACATAGTGCATGTCTGTCCAGTGAAAATCAATGTGTTTCAAAGGTTGCCAGGTTCCATGCGTACATGCAGAAATCTAACTGTAAACATTTACTGTTCGGTATTGCTACAGCTTCGCTGGGTTCTATCTTTGCTTTCTGTGCAGACACACCATTTCATTAAATCTGATATTTCCTTTCTATATTTGTATATGTCAAACCATAAGTATTTGTTATGTTCTGTTTGTAGTCTTCTGCTAAGTGTTATATAAGATGATTACTTTTATGAGTAAGTTTAATAGTTTAAAATAAATGACAACTTCATGCCTTGCATTTTTAAGCAATTCTGTTTAAAATATTTTTTCTAAATTTTTATATGAATTTTGTGGACGATGAAAATAAATATAAAAAAATAACATTGGAAATATTTTATTTTTTGTGATAACAATAAAGATTTGTCAGTATGACTTATAGGCCTTCATTTGTTATTAATATTACCATAGGCTACATGTGAGGGTGGACAAGAACTGACATGTTTAATGAAAAGATATTTTGGTGATGCAGACTTGGCCTCTTGTGCTCTCTCTCGTTCACTCAGGCACAAGCACTCAGTCAGACACACACATGAACATACACTCGCATGCGCACACACACACACACACACACATTATACACACTCACGTATGGACAGGCATATGTGCACACACACTCAGAATTGTCCTCTGTTCTCTGCTACATTATGTTTTAGTTTTTAATGCTTTTCAGCCAATCGACCAATCTAGATGCCGAACAGTTGTCATTGAATATATTGATTTATTTTGTCTCAGACTGTCATGTTGTTTATCAACTGTCAACAACAACAAAAAATCTTCAATCTGTAAATAGATGTAAATACCTGAGAAGTGAATGATTTGGCCTACTTGACCTGTCAGTTACGTAGCCTGTCTAAACCTTATACAAATTAGGAATCACTGCCCCACTGTGAGAGGGAGGAGAGGTGACCCAACTTAAGTAATACATAATTACATACCCAAAAGATGACCTGTTAAAGGTAGATGAAATTTGAATTCAAAGAATATTGTAGGGGAAAGGCCACTCACTCACTTGCCACAGAAGAGAGACCAAGAGGCTCCAAGAGAGACTGAATCCTAATGTCCACCCTCAGACTCAAGCCCTGAACTCCTAACAACTTAATTAGCATGAATCTACCTCAGGTTGCCTGATCCATACTTGTGTATCCAGTCAGCCTGTAGGGGGAGTTCACAGGCAGAGTCAGTACAGCGCTGCACATTTGGCCTAGTTTCCATTGCAGGCTTTGACCTTTGACCTAGAGTCGCTTGGTATTGGAGGCTCATAATGAAGATAAACAGGTGAGCATTTATGGATACTGAAGTCAGATCAGATCGCCTGGTGGACCAGACTCTTTCACTTCCTTACACTTAGTCTGGAGTTGGCCACACTTGATAGGCATACATTTACTTAGTGGTGAGTGGGCACTTTGAACTTTAATTTATTGGTTCTGCCTTCTAGATTGGCAAAGTCTAGATTGATAAAGTTTCTGTTTGTTGACTGCAAGGGACGGAGTATTGACGTAATCATTATCGGAGTATTGACGTAATCATACGACGTAATGCAATACTGAGTGGAGTTACTAGGCAGCATTAGACTGGCCACAGATCAGTGGCTTTAAGGACACCTCTGGCCATTTTCAACATTCAGCCAGAACTCACCTTCAAGATTTTAGATTTTTTTTCATCACCCACATTAGTGGTAATTTAATTTTAGTGGTAATCTGAAACTGACCATCACAGGTCAATAATTGAGCAGATGAAAGAAACATAGATTATTTTTTTGAGACAGAGAAATCTTGTGAATGTTAAGCGGGAGGGAAAGATTACCCTAAGGTCCTGTGTAGACATAGCTGGATATCTATTTAAACGCACATTTATTTATGCAGTAGCACCTAACATTTACACGTAAATCAGTCACTGAAATGGTTAATTTTGAAAACTCCAGCCAAAATGGAGACGCAACACACAGCAGAATGACAGGCAGACAGAAAGAAATGGAATAAGAGAACATGCAGAGTAGAGAGAAAGA
The DNA here is from genome assembly GCA_015244755.2 of Tenualosa ilisha. Lineage (NCBI taxonomy): Eukaryota > Metazoa > Chordata > Actinopteri > Clupeiformes > Clupeidae > Tenualosa > Tenualosa ilisha. Next base: position 431,520 of record PYXC01000366.1, read on the forward strand.
AAGGATGGATAGAGAGAATGATAGAGAGACAGACAGAGGTAGAGTCTACGTGAGGTCCTCGATCTGCAGTGTCCTCTCTGTACCATCAGGGGGCAATAGAGTGCTTATCAACCAGAAGCACATCCTCATAGGTGCACAACCCTCAAAAAACAAACCCATGGTAAAAAAAGGTCAATGTCCCCTTTAAGCCAAACAAGGCCTAATTTTGACCAGAATGGTGTGACTTTTAAGAGAGAAAATATATTGAAACGCCAAATCTTTAATTATAGTGTTTTCAATTCATACAAGTGTATGAAAACAATGTATTGAGAACAATTCATTTGAATGTAGTAAGAAAGCAATTAATTTAAACATTTGAATGTAGTAAGAAAGCAAGGAATTTAAACATTTGAATGTAGTAAGAAAGCAATTAATTTAAACATTTGACTCAGAGGAAATCTCCATTTTGAGTTTTACTTCCGAGGAAAAGTTGTGAGGAACATTTAATTACCCCCTCCCATCCAGAGGTACAGGAAAAACAGTAAGTAAACACACAGATGAAGAGAGAGATAAGAAAGCATCATCTTGTACACACACATACACACACACACACACACACACATGCACACACACTCTCATACTTGGCACACACATGCCTCTTTTGCAGTCTGGTTGGTCATGCCCATCACAGTTCTCATAGTTTGCTTGCCTGTTAGAAAAAGAAAACTTGTTTACATTTTCAGCTGTACAGCCCAAAACAAGGCTAAATTACTGTGCTCTGGAATCAGGAATGTTCACTGTCTGAGTTTGTTTGTACAAGAATGCCTACCATCAGATAAGCCAGCCTTTCTAATAGGCTGAGACTGATCGAATCAGAGTGATACAAGCAGACTGAACTTCAGCTCAAACGCAGAAGTCAGAATGGAGACCGCAGTGTGTGTGAGTGGATTCCTCCTGCTTGCTTTCATCACTGGAGCTTATCTCAGTCCTGACCCTGAACCTGTGTTTGGAGTTAGAGGAGAAATTGGTAATTTTGGTCTGATGTTCTCCTCCTCCCGACTGGATTACTGTGTGCTTTACAGGGTTTATGCAGGTGCATTTCAACTGCTGGTAAACTCCTCACAACCAGACTTTTATAATTACAGGTACAGTGTGGCTTGTAATTCCTCTTTTGGGTTTTCAGTGTTCGGCCTCTCCATGTCCCAGAGTGGCATCTACAGTCTGCAAGGCTGGAGAGGAGGAAACCTTAGACAACTCAGTAGCTTCCATCTTACCGTCTGTGAACGAAGAAATAATAGATTTCAGATTAGTTCGTATATTGGTACCAGTTTTCCATTGTGTGGACTAGCCTTTACTCTGGACAACAGCAGCAGTATACAGGTGTACCGATATAACTGGCAGTTCAACAGGTACATTCTGGTGCTGGACACCAAGTCCTCACTGGAGCCACTGGTGGAGGATCTGAGGGGCCGACTGCAGGTGGATCTCCACACCTCTCAGATCACTCTCTCTGGGGTTAAAGGACAGGACTGTTGTTTCTGTTGCACAGTATGGAGAGGAGCTCGGTGCCAACATTTTGATGACCGCACCATACATCATTACAGACATGTCTCTGCTCATGAAGCAGAGAATGTGACTCTTCCTTGCGTCTTAAAAGGTGTGTCTGTCCATGATGCAACATGGCACACTCCCACTGGGGATGCCTGGTTCAACATGACCAACCAACAGGAAATGGAGTATCGCAACCAGACTGGAAGCTACTCCCTCACCATTCCCACCGTCTCACAACACCACTCTGGGAAATATGAGTGTCAGTGGAGGTGGCATAAAACACTGGATACAGAAATTGTGCCGATAGAGGCATTTCATCTTTATGTTTGTCCCATAGTCTCCACCTTGGATGTGATGTTTTCTCATGGTGAGAGTGTCTATCTGAATTATACTCCACAATTGAACATTTCCTCTGTAGATGGGATCCAGTGGTACTGTCAGAGAGTTCTAGAACCACGGATACTGATTCTAGATTCAGTACTAGATGAGATAGAACGGCCTGTGCCCTTGCCAGAAGATCTGATGGGCCAAGTGAGTTGGAAGGGCAGAGAGACTAATTCGCCTCTTATTATATCCAACCTCACAGCAGAGGACAGCGGGCTGTATACATGGAGAGTCTATGGGAAGGACAACTCAGGAAACTGGGTTTGCTCTGGGGGAAGCATCCGCCTTGTGTACAGGGATCCGTTTGGGGTGCACTCTGCTTTCTACAGAGCGTACGCTCCACTGATGGGCTGTGGGCTGCTGGGGCTGGTCGCTGCTGTGATCTGGTTCAAGACGAGGAGCAGAAGAGGAGAGCAGACCTCTGAACGTCAGAGCAGAGAGGGGCAGCAGAGTGGAGATGAAGACCTCCATGAGGAAGATGGCTGAATTCGGCAAGATTCTTCTGTGGTGCCTCCTGAAACAGTCAGCTGGCAAACCAACTAAGCCAACATGCTTAGCCTATAGCGTTACAGATGAGGTCAGTACATCAATGATAAATCAATGATGATGTGGAGATAAGTGAAATCAGCATCTGAACTCGTATTTCTCTTGCTTGTGTCTGTTGCAGAGTGCCGTATATATTATACAAGTAAACTACCTTTGTGTGTGTACCTGTGTGTAGTTTTTTTTTTTTTTAAGCATACAACCAACATGAAGAAATTGTTTCATGAAAACCTCAATTCTCAATTATGACCAGACTGTTCATAGACATTTTGTTGTTTAGTTGCTAAGTTTCATGTTATGTGTGAATGTGTAAATTCCTTTTGCAAATACATTCAACCATTTTCTCTGATAGCCATAGGCTCCATAATAATAATGTCAAATGATGTCAATACTTCCAGAACGTGTATGCAGTTACCAATAATATAAGCATTACTTTACTCCAGATTCATTTTCTTAAAGGGTAATTCCAGTATTTGGCACTTTGGGTTGTCTAGCATGCAATAAAGTGGTTGACACCGAAATTTTGAAGACTGGTCCCGTCTCAGCTATTTGGCTTATTTAGAACCGCCTCGATTATTAGAACCGCCTCTGAATATCGAGCTATGGGCACTCACAATCCCATAAACCTAGAACCTTAAACGTTCGTTTTAAAAAATGTGCGACTCACCGGGTGGTTGGTGTTGTTTGCTGATGTTCAAAATCAAGTATTGTAGCGTAGTATGTAGTATGTAGTTTCTACATGTTTTCACACAGCCTGTGGAGTCTGCCAGCCTCATATTTCAAAACAATTTGTGTACTGTTCTTTACTGTGCCGACTATGTATGTGGCAAAAAAAAAAGAACTTAACCTTGTCAATGAGCTCAGTTATGCAGCGTGGTTGACAGTGGCCTTGTTCAACTTTGGCTACATGCTTAAGAGGCTGATTTAACAGGATGTTAAAGACACAATTTCACTGCATTTTTTACAAACAGTAACTTTATGCATCAATAAACTTTTCTTGTGTCCTTGTACAGCAATACAGGCTGGACTTGCATGTGCTTGAGTCAATGGAACCTCTGCACTGGGCAAATAGTCTATTTCAAGTCCAGAATGCATTGCTTTAAAAGACATAGACATAGATTGGATGAATGGATATTGAACAGAAACAGAAAGCATTCAGTGTTGAATGCAGCAAGCCCAATTACACCCTTATATTTAGGCTGGGAATGTAATTACACCCTTATATTTAGGCTGGGAATGTAATTACATCCTTATATTTAGGCTGGGAATGTAATTACACCCTTATATTTAGGTTGGGAATGTAATTACATCCTTATATTTAGGCTGGGAATGTAAACGGTCAGTTTTGGCTAAACAACAGCTTCTTTGGAAACCACAGGCAAACTTCAGAGATGGGGTGCCTCCCGGGGGGGGAAAGTAATCGTTTGAGCGCCACTGACTTTGTTTGTGTGAAGGAGTGTCCCAGTCGCTTTTGTTTTTTACCGCAAAACAAAAAGACGCCTGAAAGTTGTTGCGACAAACTCTACTGCTAACAAGACGGAAAAAAAAAAATATCCAGACCTGAAATGTTGCAAGTTGCTGAACTGAAAAAAAGGCAATGAGTCAACACAGAACCATAGATCAGCCAGAGAGCTCTGTCTGGGGATAATACAGTCTCTCTTTGACATAAATACAAGCAGCAGAACACAAGTAGCACAATGACAGTTCATAATATGGTTCAAATTATGGCAATTTTAAAATAGTTGATATAGTTGGGAGTGTGCAGAACTTGTATACTTGGGATGCGACTGTGTGTGTGTGTGTGTGTGTGTGTGTATGTGTGTGTGTGGTGGTGGTGATGGTGGTGATGATGGTGGGGGGGGGGTCACCCTGTGGTAACAGACTGTGGTAACTTGGTAACTATACTCTTTCACGTTGGGTGTGTTCGAAATCAAGGAGTGCCACTTTGCTGAAGCCTGCGGATTGTGTGGCATTCTTTCTTCACAAGAAAAAAAATAAAGGAGAATTCTGGAACTTTAAATGTGTGATTAATTGTGATTAATCATGATTAACTTAAATCTTCTTATGTGATTAATCACATTCATTTTTTGAATCGACTGACAGCACTAGTTTTTAGTTTTGACTTTATGTCACTTTGAACAAAAGTGTCCGCAAATTACCACAAACCAACATAATGTCATGTTTCTATCAAAGACAATTGATTACTGATCGCTTCAACCCTCTCGGTTAGTGATGAGTTGCAATGAAAAAAAGAATCTCCAGACAGTGGGTTTAGTCTTGTTGTCCAAGTGTCATTTATGACATCACAAAATAATTCCTACAAAATTTCAGAAATCTTGGCACATGGAAATCCACAAAAAAATCATGTAAAAAGACATATTGGTATTAAGTCATTTACAAAGGGGAAGAGGACAGGTGCCAGACACTTGAGGCCATATCTGACTTTGACAATTTCAGAACAGCTGCGAAGTGCATAGTTGTTTTGTTAAAAGTAAACACAAACAAAACGGCTAACAAACAAAAAACAAAATAGAGTCGTTTCGATTTGTCCAGTAGGTTAGGTCTGCCTTGGAGGCACTGGTGTTCTCCCAGTCAAACACACACACACACACACACACACACACACACACACACACTCGCTCACACATGGACACATAATAGGTCCATTTTCAGTATGTTGTGTTGCTTTGCTCTCGTAGTTTCCAGACACTCCAGGGTGTGGAACAGAGCGCATACAAGAGAGGGAGGTAGAGAGAGAGAGAGAGAGAGAGAGAGAGAGAGGTAGAGAGGGAGAGAGAGAGAGAGGGAGGGAGGTAGAGAGAGAGAGGAGGTAGAGAGAGAGAGAGAGAGAGAGAGGTAGAGAGAGAGAGAGGGAGGGAGGTAGAGAGAGAGAGGGAGGTAGAGAGAGAGAGAGAGAGAGAGGGAGAGAGGAGGGAGGGAGGGGCTAGATTAAAAAAAGACAAAGTGAAAAAAGGGAGAGAGAAACTGTTTGAATGTTGGCTAGAGAAAGGCTGTGTCCAAAATAGCTGACATGACAAACATCTACGGTGCCTGGGAGGCGTCATTGCAAGACTATTTTGTACCAAGGAAATGTGTAGCTCACTTGGCAAAGTCGTTTAGCAAAAAAACAGAACTGTTTGGAGAAAAAATATAAAAATATCACAGTATTTAGTCAAATAAGAACATAGTTGAAAAAAAACAAACAAAAAAAACAAACAAAAAACAAAGGTGTGCCCCAGGCATGTCTTATGCTGTATGTTGTTCAACGGTATGGCATTTCTGGAAACAACCTGAGAGAAATTCACCACATGTAAAATACAGAGAGAAAGAGAAAGTGATAGAAAGATAGGATGAGATGAAAAGAGAGAACATTCAGAATATAGAGACAGTGATACAGAAAGAAAGTGAGAAAGATAAAAATGGATAGAGAGAGCATTCAGAAAAGAGAATGCTGGAGAAAGAAAAGCTTATGAGGTCCTCGATCTGCAGTGTGCTCTCTGTACCATCAGGGGGCAGCAAAGGGC